>CM042017.1:46221739-46359239 GCA_023525715.1 Cichorium intybus
TATTGACAACGCCTAGTAATATCATATATTTTAGTCGTTGTTGAGCCCTATTCTTTGTGAAATTATATCATATACATCGTGGTATTCTCACTTTTCGTGCCAGCACTTGTTTGGAAAGAAATAATGAAAACAGGGACTAAAAGCATGCAATTTGGAAGAAGTTTGAAGATCAAGGCAAAATTAGGGAAATACGTACGCGCGCCGCGGAAATCATCAAGGCACGACGCGGTGATGAGGCGGTGGCAAACATTCAAATTCCGAAGAAACGTGGATAAACCCCTACGCGCGACGCGGGATCCATAAAAGCGCGACGCGGTCTCGAGATTTTTGCAACTATAAATAAAGGCTTTTAGGTCGAAAAAACTAGCGAAGACCTGGTGTAAAATCGATCCCCAAGGCTCTTTGACTCCGAGATTCAGCTTCAAGAACTACTTTTTGGTATTTCTATGTTTTTAGTTTTAATTTTCATTTAGTAAATAATTAGTGATAGTTGGCTAATGTCCTTGGGAGTGACAACCAGTGGCATTAAGTCTTTTAGTTTTAGTTTTCCAGTGTTTGTTACTGTTTTGGAACCTTGGAATCTGTTTTGGTTAATAATAATCACTCAGTTTATGTTAGGTGTTGGTTTTTCGGTATTTATGCTTGTTATTGGATTGTGAATGTTTGTTTTGTGTTTGCATGCTTGAATGACCTTGATTGGACTGATTTCCCTTGCTGATTTCAGTGACCAACTAGGGTTAGCTTTTTGGTTTGAACTTAGCCAGTGACTGTTCATTTGGACTTTAGTTATTGGTTTAGTTTATGCTTTGTTTGTGTTTGATGTTTGAATTGCCTTTGTTTGCTTCTGAATTGGAGATGTACTTCTGATTTCAGTAAGTGACTAGGTTTGGTTGATAGTTTTAGTTTAGTTTATGCTCTTTGGGATTGATAGTCAAAAGTTAGGAACTAGGTCCTCTGACTGTAGCGTGACACTGCAGTTGGTAATCTGTCACCTGTCTCGACCATGTAACTCTTGTGGATCGACCCTGACTTCCACTGTGCTAAGTGAGAGTGAGGTTATTTTTCTTATTTTTGACCGCATGACGACCGCTGCGATGTCAGTTATTGAAATTCTGCTGACCTTGATTATATGGCCTATAGGGTCGTCCATTGCCATATTGACCTTGACCCTGGCCATAGACTTGATTTGCTTCTTGAGTCTTTGGTCCTCCTTGACCTCCTTGTGGCTGACTCAAAAACCATATGTTTAAATCATGTCTTTATAACATACTAAGCTTTATGCCAAAACATACTCTCCAACATCTTATGGCTATATGCCATTTATACTCGAAAACATATACGGTTTGTAACCAAAACATACTTCTTAAACATCTTGTGGCTATATGCCATTCATACTTGAAAACATATATAACTTGTATTCAAAATATACTTTCACATAATTGGTTCATAGACCAACATACTTTCACTTAATTTAACGTGTAGTTCAAAACATAACTTCAAATATAACATCATACTTTCTCATCAAATTAGAAATAATACTCTTGCAAATAATTTCAAATAAAGAGATTTTATATGAAATCTTATAAATACTTACTTGCCATGTACCCCAGAATGGGTAAAAATACTGCATGTACTCACCTCGTGTATTGCTAGTAGATTGACTACACGTTCTTTGCATTTATAATCTTTTGTGATCCAATAATCACTTGGCGTGAACCTATAATTAACATGTTATACATTAACATTCATTCTAACTGACTCTTTAACTCATTAGAGTCCTTATTATACCAATACGGGTCATAACAAGTCTATAACTTTTGAATAACCGACTTTAAATAAATCGTATATTATACGTATTTTACTACAGTACCCTCAGGAGGTCGTATTTTCATTTCGACAATTTTCCTTGTGTTTTCACACCATTTTAGACTTATGGTATAAATCATAGACCAATCGGACAAGTCTAGCACCAAGTTCAAAACTCAAAAATGTCATTTTCTTAACAGAAGGGATGCACGACTCGTGCATAATTTACTCTATGAAGAGCACGACTCGTGCACTTTGCTATAGCTTTATATTTTCACTCTGCAGGGGGAGCACGACCCGTGCCAAAAGAGCACGACGATTTTTGTACTGTAGCTTCCTGTTTTCGCGTATTAAGTTCTCATTTCAGTTCTTAATCAATTGGGTACCATTATATGGCAAAACCCTTTCATTTTCATGAGTTTTGGACCATTGGAATCAATGATTCCAGCCATTTTTAAACTATTCACGTTTTTCACATTTTTGCACAAAAACTGAAATTTCTTGAAACTATCTATTACAACTGATTTCTTCCATCTTTTATAGTATATTGAACTTCATAAAAACCATTAACACCATCTTTGGTCACAAGGACCCGTGAACTAGGGTTCTTGAGCCAAAAATTGGGTTTTTCCATGATTTCAACAACACCTCTTAAATTAGGTGTGTTTACTTTATATTTTTAGTATTCTTAGATGGAAACAAAACTCTGGAATCATTTCATAACTTCATAAATCAAATGTCCAGATTCCATCCCAAGAAGACGATGAATAGTAGGTGTTCAAACTTTGATTCCTTACCTCAAATGTTTAGAAACCTTCAATTCCAGCTCAAATTTCTCGTAATCCTTCCAGAAATCACGACCTCCAAGTCTCTCCTGAAGCCTCCAGAATTCTCTGATATCTTCTGGGAATTTTAGAAGATATCTTCTCAATTATACTCCCAATATTTACAGTTTCCACCCCTCAAGTTCCAACTCTTTCATTTTGACACTAAAATTAAGTTTTATTACATAAAGTTCCATTCTTTACATTTTTAATCCAAACTAGAATTATACTTTCATAATAACTCCTGCATGTGGTCAAATGACCAAATTACCCTTTTATGGTAAAATGACCAAATTACCCTTACAATCATAATTTCTTACTTATATATATATTTTCAACTTTTATTACACCAAGTTCTATTTCTCACACTTTTATTCCAAACTCTTGGAATTTTACTACATCTCTTACTACATTATTTTAAAACTTTCAAAATTTTTGGTCTTTACCTTAAGCGTTTTCTCGAATATAAATTCAAGATTTTTGGGTCGTTACAACTACCTCCCCCTTATTGGGATTCCGTCCTCGGAATCACCACGCAACTATTAATTTAAGGGATCACTTCTCCCTCCTCTTCAAAGGCTCTCAGCCAAAGTTTGGTTGCTAGTAGATACTTCTTTTTATCAACACATAATCATATTCTTTATTCTTTTATCTTTGTAGTATTTCCCTCTAAGGTTATTTATTATTTATTTATTTATTTTGTTCTTAATCAACTTTTGGAGATTTCTACTTTCAATTTCTCATAAGATGTCTCATAGTTCAGCTTCGTTTCCTCAAGAATCCATTTATCTCATGTTCTAATTATATCTGTTTTTAACTCATTTCATTCATACATAAAGCTTTTAGTAAAGCTTATTTTACAAAGTGATTTCATACTTTCATATTCTTATCAAAAATAGCAGCTTACTTGGTAATTCTTCTCATATGTTTACCAAAACTTCATGAGATTACATTAATCATATTCTTTACTTATAAAACTTTTTCCCAAATACAATTTGGTAAAGTTTTGTATTTATACAAATTTATAAATATTCAATATCTTTCTTTTAAAACAATATTTCATCCTTTGCTGGACATTTCACTTAAGCATAACTTCATTACTTATTCATTCTTACTTTTCTCTTTTCTTATATCTTTGCTCATGCGTTATTACATAGGTAGTTTCTTTCTTTATCTCTATTAGTGGCTCCCGGTTTATTACCATTTTTAAGGGTTACATTCTCTTTCTTTCATTACACTTTTTTTTTATCCTCACTTTTCTGTTTGGGACAAAATATGTCGAATCAGCTTATCTTTCACAAAAATCTGCATATCTCGTTCTAAAAGTGTTGAAACGACGTACTGCTTTTTATTTTAACAATTAGACATCATTAGTTTCCTTTCTATGTATAATACACAATATTTGTCCTTGTAAACTTGTACAGTTTTACTATTGAAGTTGATCTATTATTTCAGTCAACGTCCTTCTTCTCTACTCTTGTCTTTTATATGACTAATTATAAACTTCTTTTTACTCCCCATTAGCTTATATACGTTCGCAATCCATTACTATATTTTCCACCTTCCTTCTTAATTCACACTTTTCAGAAAAATCAATTTTCACATACTTCTTACTTATTTTCTGTACATTATATATATTACCTTCTTTAATACTTGTCTTATATCATTCCTTACTTGTATTACTTTCACATTCAATATATTAACAACTTAGATATTTCTTTCATCTTCCCTTATTATTTATGAGATTTCACCCTCATTTACTCATCATACTTATTAGAATCATTTCTATTACATTTTTCATCTTCTTGTGTACTCCGTGTACCATTCTCATATTATTACACTTTTTATGATATTATCATCTCGTGGTGTAATTAGGTTTCACAAATCATATTTATTGACTTCTTGATCACAAATATCAACTCTCAAACTCTTGTCCCACTTTAAACTTTTACAAATAAACTTTGTTGCTGTCTTTTATCTCTTGATTACTACTTGGTAATCCTACTCTTATCAAATATGTTATTTTATAATCCCAATCTCAACTTACCAATATCACTTGTGGATAAATTTTCATCCTTTCGATCTTCTTACTAACATGTATCTAAAGATTTTTAATCTGATGTTCAATTTCTTACTTTTATCTTGTATTCTTCTTTTCTTTTGTTTTTATCTCACATACTTTTACTTATAACATTCTAGGCTTTAGGCCCAACTTTTATTCCATTATATCTTTTACTATATTTTCTATGTGTTTTAAGGCTACAAGCCTAACACATTACATTGTTATTTCATTTAATCTCCACTTTTTTTTTACACTCTATATTTTATATAAGACTTACTTCTTATGTATCTTTAGGTGATACACAACTGTCATTTATTTTCTCATCATCTTTCATTCTTTTGTATTTCGAGGCATTATGACCAATACCTTATTTTACTCTTTTGCTTCATACATTGTAGTATCCTAATTAGAATACTTATTTCATAACCACCTTTATACTTTTTATACATTATATATACATATATCTCAAAACTTACTCATGCTTTTATATTTATAAGCACGTATAAACATATATACACTTCTTTGTACTTCATGGTTACCAGCCATGTACTAACCATTTCCCACAATCTTTGGAGACTTTTAGCCATCTAATATTTCATATTTCCAGACTCAATTTCAAGATACTTCATACTCCGAAAATTTTTATACACATGTTCTCAGTTAATATACTTCATTATACTCTTTTATTATTGGTATTTCTTATTATACTTTCCTTCATTTGGTTGTGGAATTTAATTCCTAATAACCAATATCTTCTCATTATTTTTTTTTTCCAAATTCTCATCACCAGGTACTAAACCTGGTACCACTTATCTTAATATTTTATTTGTCCTGGGACAACTTTTAATATTCTTCTTTTAAGAATAAATTAACATTTTACAACTCGAACTGCTTTCTTTACTTGTCGGGTAAGCGTACTCTACCTTCAATCTTCAGGCTTATTAGCTCTTGACTTTGACTAAGTTCTAGTTTCTATTATGAAAAAGTTCATTGGAGACAACCAAGAATCTTCATAATCGCCTTTCACGTTGCGACACCTGTCATAACCTTCAAATGGTTATAATCTGCCACTACTTTACATTAAGTAATATTCTTTGCGGATATCGACCCGCATTTACTTATTGTGACGTTACTTCTGTTCGGGTACATCAGGGTACGTGCATCTTCATTTGTATGTTGCTTCTTTTACAGGCCAATCCGTGAGAATGACTTCCAAATTTATATATGTAAATATAGCATTCAACTTACCACCTTTATTTACTTCTCACTTAATTTGTTGCTTGTCATTTTACTTGGCTCTCCATTATTCTTATGAATTAATCAATTGTCCAATCTTTGGACACTTTCATTTATCTTCTTTGTTCAACCCCGGCAGTTAGTCTTCCACTCTCTGCTACCATTGTCATCTTCTATCTTTGGCTTTTCTCATAGTTTTAATCTTATCGTCTTACAACGATATTCTGCTTCCTTTATATATTTACTATTCATACGTCTTTTAAAGAAAATTTGAAATTTAATGGTCATGCCCAAGGCACACCACCTGCTTGCATTAAACTCTTCTTTACCACTCTTTTATTTTGACAAATTTATGTACTATCAATATACTCTACTTAAAATTTTCATTCTTCATGTAAGAGTCTTACAACTCTTATATAGGTAATCAATACCCATAATTCCTCTTTAAATTACTCTTATTCATACTTTCTCTCGCCTCGACAGGCATATACTTTAATATCTTTCAATCTGTCTAAAAATATTAATTATCACATTATTTCTTTTACTTTACCATACTAAGTGGTATATATCCACTGCATTAACTTTTATTATTTATAATCTTACTTGTTCTTGTTACATAGGCATATAATTCCTATGTTATTCTTACTACTCTCTTCACAAACCTTACCCACCAGAATGCCATAATTCCTTTGCGATTTCACCAGTCTCAATACATATCCTGTGATTATGATAATACGGGCCCATATTACCATAATCACCTATACATATTGGTTCTGCTGTTACCACAAGGTCTCATGGGACACTGGTTCCCTTAACATATAACACCATTATAAGTACATGGTGATCACTACTAGAAATCTTACTACTTTATAAACATAGCCTTTAATAAATTTAGACGGTTATGGAAAATATTATATAATTTTTCTAACGGTCAAATTTTTGCTCACTTTAAACGTTAACTTAACACTTCTTAGTGTTATATATCTACATATTTTAAAAATGCATAATGTCTTAATCATTTAATATATCATATAGAATACTTTCATAAACTAACATTTCTATAGCATGAGTTTAAGCCTAGGAGTGGAACAAGCCAATCCTAATTCGCTTAAACTATGGCTCTGATACCAACTTGTGACACCCCATTTCTACTGTTTGCAAATACTATGGTATTTCGTATAAATACAGGAATACAAAAATACGGTTTATCAAAAACCGATAATTTAAATGCTTAAAACAGTGGGTGTACAAATCTATATCAAAACTAACCATAGTAAGCAAGAAAGGATTAAACCTTGAGTCCAAAATAGGAGCTAACTCGAGCTCCACTCCAGCTAAACTTCATCCAATTATAGCATATCGTTTTAACCTGGAATACATGGCAAAACATATAATACGTAAGACAATAATGTCTCGTGAGTTACATGAGTTTTAGACTCAAATCTTTAACTTCTTTTTCCAACTTTTATTTAAAACTTATCATATAAAGCATCTTTCAAAACTTTATAGTAATAATATACTATACTCTTTACTTTTCAAAATCATTTCATAATATACTTTGCAAAGATAACATCTTTCAAAACTTTATAGTAGTAACATACTATAACCCTTTATTTTTCAAAATCACTTCATAATATACTTTACAAAATTAGTTTCTTTCTTACTTTCTTTGACTGGTTTTATAAGCTTGCTGGATTTTTATACTTAGGGCTTTAATCACCATAAGTGATACCCCAAGTCTCTATGGCTAGAAAGAACGGATCAATCCTCACCATAGAAGTGCTGAGGCAATCTACTTCGCGGTGAGGCTTTTTCCCCAGTAGACCCTTTACCTAACCCGGGTAGGTTGGAACATAGTTCCCTTACTAACGCTGCTTGCTACAATTACCAGTCATACAAAATACTTTCTGCTTACTTTAACATTACTTACTTACATAGTGGCTAACTGCCAAACTTTACCATTTCTTGTCTTTATGGCTAAATGCCAAATTCATAACTTTCGTTTCACAAAAACCATATGTTTAAATCATGTCTTTATAACATACTAAGCTTTATGCCAAAACATACTCTCCAACATCTTATGGCTATATGCCATTTATACTCGAAAACATATACGGTTTGTAACCAAAACATACTTCTTAAACATCTTGTGGCTATATGCCATTCATACTTGAAAACATATATAACTTGTATTCAAAATATACTTTCACATAATTGGTTCATAGACCAACATACTTTCACTTAATTTAACGTGTAGTTCAAAACATAACTTCAAATATAGCATCATACTTTCTCATCAAATTAGAAATAATACTCTTGCAAATAATTTCACATAAAGAGATTTTATAAGAAATCTTATAAATACTTACTTGCCATGTACCCCAGAATGGGTAAAAATACTGCATGTACTCACCTCGTGTATTGCTAGTAGATTGACTACACGTTCTTTGCATTTATAATCTTTTGTGATCCAATAATCACTTGGCGTGAACCTATAATTAACATGTTATACATTAACATTCATTCTAACTAACTCTTTAACTCATTAGAGTCCTTATTATACCAATACGGGTCATAACAAGTCTATAACTTTTGAATAATCGACTTTAAATAAATCGTATATTATACGTATTTTACTACAGTACCCTCAGGAGGTCGTATTTTCATTTCGACAATTTTCCTTGTGTTTTCACACCATTTTAGACTTATGGTATAAATCATAGACCAATCGGACAAGTCTAGCACCAAGTTCCAAACTCAAAAATGACATTTTCTTAACAGAAGGGATGCACGACTCGTGCATAATTTACTCTATGAAGAGCACGACTCGTGCACTTTGCTATAGCTTTATATTTTCACTCTGCAGGGGGAGCACGACCCGTGCCAAAAGAGCACGACGATTTTTGTACTGTAGCTTCCTGTTTTCGCGTATTAAGTTCTCATTTCAGTTCTTAATCAATTGGGTACCATTATATGGCAAAACCCTTTCATTTTCATGAGTTTTGGACCATTGGAATCAATGATTCCAGCCATTTTTAAACTATTCACGTTTTTCACATTTTTGCACAAAAACTGAAATTTCTTGAAACTATCTATTACAACTGATTTCTTCCATCTTTTATAGTATATTGAACTTCATAAAAACCATTAACACCATCTTTGGTCACAAGGACCCGTGAACTAGGGTTCTTGAGCCAAAAATTGGGTTTTTCCATGATTTCAACAACACCTCTTAAATTAGGTGTGTTTACTTTATATTTTTAGTATTCTTAGATGGAAACAAAACTCTGGAATCATTTCATAACTTCATAAATCAAATGTCCAGATTCCATCCCAAGAAGACGATGAATAGTAGGTGTTCAAACTTTGATTCCTTACCTCAAATGTTTAGAAACCTTCAATTCCAGCTCAAATTTCTCGTAATCCTTCCAGAAATCACGACCTCCAAGTCTCTCCCGAAGCCTCCAGAATTCTCTGATATCTTCTGGGAATTTTAGAAGATATCTTCTCAATTATACTCCCAATATTTACAGTTTCCACCCCTCAAGTTCCAACTCTTTCATTTTGACACTAAAATTAAGTTTTATTACATAAAGTTCCATTCTTTACATTTTTAATCCAAACTAGAATTATACTTTCATAATAACTCCTGCATGTGGTCAAATGACCAAATTACCCTTTTATGGTAAAATGACCAAATTACCCTTACAATCATAATTTCTTACTTATATATATATTTTCAACTTTTATTACACCAAGTTCTATTTCTCACACTTTTATTCCAAACTCTTGGAATTTTACTACATCTCTTACTACATTATTTTAAAACTTTCAAAATTTTTGGTCTTTACCTTAAGCGTTATCTCGAATATAAATTCAAGATTTTTGGGTCGTTACAACTACCTCCCGCTTATTGGGATTCCGTCCTCGGAATCACCACGCAACTATTAATTTAAGGGATCACTTCTCCCTCCTCTTCAAAGGCTCTCAGCCAAAGTTTGGTTGCTAGTAGATACTTCTTTTTATCAACACATAATCATATTCTTTATTCTTTTATCTTTGTAGTATTTCCCTCTAAGGTTATTTATTTTTTATTTATTTATTTTGTTCTTAATCAACTTTTGGAGATTTCTACTTTCAATTTCTCATAAGATGTCTCATAGTTCAGCTTCGTTTCCTCAAGAATCCATTTATCTCATGTTCTAATTATATCTGTTTTTAACTCATTTCATTCATACATAAAGCTTTTAGTAAAGCTTATTTTACAAAGTGATTTCATACTTTCATATTCTTATCAAAAATAGCAGCTTACTTGGTAATTCTTCTCATATGTTTACCAAAACTTCATGAGATTTCATTAATCATATTCTTTACTTATAAAACTTTTTCCCAAATACAATTTGGTAAAGTTTTGTATTTATACAAATTTATAAATATTCAATATCTTTCTTTTAAAACAATATTTCGTCCTTTGCTGGACATTTCACTTAAGCATAACTTCATTACTTATTCATTCTTACTTTTCTCTTTTCTTATATCTTTGCTCATGCGTTATTACATAGGTAGTTTCTTTCTTTATCTCTATTAGTGGCTCCCGGTTTATTACCATTTTTAAGGGTTACATTCTCTTTCTTTCATTACACTTTTTTTTATCCTCACTTTTCTGTTTGGGACAAAATATGTCGAATCAGCTTATCTTTCACAAAAATCTGCATATCACGTTCTAAAAGTGTTGAAACGACGTACTGCTTTTTATTTTAATAATTAGACATCATTAGTTTCCTTTCTATGTATAATACACAATATTTGTCCTTGTAAACTTGTACAGTTTTACTATTGAAGTTGATCTATTATTTCAGTCAACGTCCTTCTTCTCTACTCTTGTCTTTTATATGACTAATTATAAACTTCTTTTTACTCCCCATTAGCTTATATACGTTCGCAATCCATTACTATATTTTCCACCTTCCTTCTTAATTCACACTTTTCAGAAAAATCATTTTTCACATACTTCTTACTTATTTTCTGTACATTATATATATTACCTTCTTTAATACTTGTCTTATATCATTCCTTACTTGTATTACTTTCACATTCAATATATTAACAACTTAGATATTTCTTTCATCTTCCCTTATTATTTATGAGATTTCACCCTCATTTACTCATCATACTTATTAGAATCATTTCTATTACATTTTTCATCTTCTTGTGTACTCCGTGTACCATTCTCATATTATTACACTTTTTATGATATTATCATCTCGTGGTGTAATTAGGTTTCACAAATCATATTTATTGACTTCTTGATCACAAATATCAACTCTCAAACTCTTGTCCCACTTTAAACTTTTACAAATAAACTTTGTTGCTGTCTTTTATCTCTTGATTACTACTTGGTAATCCTACTCTTTTATCAAATATGTTATTTTATAATCCCAATCTCAACTTACCAATATCACTTGTGGATAAATTTTCATCCTTTTGATCTTCTTACTAACATGTATCTAAAGATTTTTAATCTGATGTTCAATTTCTTACTTTTATCTTGTATTCTTCTTTTCTTTTGTTTTTATCTCACATACTTTTACTTATAACATTCTAGGCTTTAGGCCCAACTTTTATTCCATTATATCTTTTACTATATTTTCTATGTGTTTTAAGGCTACAAGCCTAACACATTACATTGTTATTTCATTTAATCTCCACTTTTTTTTTACACTCTATATTTTATATAAGACTTACTTCTTATGTATCTTTAGGTGATACACAACTGTCATTTATTTTCTCATCATCTTTCATTCTTTTGTATTTCGAGGCATTATGCCCAATACCTTATTTTACTCTTTTGCTTCATACATTGTAGTATCCTAATTAGAATACTTATTTCATAACCACCTTTATACTTTTTATACATTATATATACATATATCTCAAAACTTACTCATGCTTTTATATTTATAAGCACGTATAAACATATATACACTTCTTTGTACTTCATGGTTACCAGCCATGTACTAACCATTTCCCACAATCTTTGGAGACTTTTAGCCATCTAATATTTCATATTTCCAGACTCAATTTCAAGATACTTCATACTCCGAAAATTTTTATACACATGTTCTCAGTTAATATACTTCATTATACTCTTTTATTATTGGTATTTCTTATTATACTTTCCTTCATTTGGTTGTGGAATTTAATTCCTAATAACCAATATCTTCTCATTATTTTTTTTTCCAAATTCTCATCACCAGGTACTAAACCTGGTACCACTTATCTTAATATTTTATTTGTCCTGGGACAACTTTTAATATTCTTCTTTTAAGAATAAATTAACATTTTACAACTCGAACTGCTTTCTTTACTTGTCGGGTAAGCGTACTCTACCTTCAATCTTCAGGCTTATTAGCTCTTGACTTTGACTAAGTTCTAGTTTCTATTATGAAAAAGTTCATTGGAGACAACCAAGAATCTTCATAATCGCCTTTCACGTTGCGACACCTGTCATAACCTTCAAATGGTTATAATCTGCCACTACTTTACATTAAGTAATATTCTTTGCGGATATCGACCCGCATTTACTTATTGTGACGTTACTTCTGTTCGGGTACATCAGGGTACGTGCATCTTCATTTGTATGTTGCTTCTTTTACAGGCCAATCCGTGAGAATGACTTCCAAATTTATATATGTAAATATAGCATTCAACTTACCACCTTTATTTACTTCTCACTTAATTTGTTGCTTGTCATTTTACTTGGCTCTCCATTATTCTTATGAATTAATCAATTGTCCAATCTTTGGACACTTTCATTTATCTTCTTTGTTCAACCCCGGCAGTTAGTCTTCCACTCTCTGCTACCATTGTCATCTTCTATCTTTGGCTTTTCTCATAGTTTTAATCTTATCGTCTTACAACGATATTCTGCTTCCTTTATATATTTACTATTCATACGTCTTTTAAAGAAAATTTGAAATTTAATGGTCATGCCCAAGGCACACCACCTGCTTGCATTAAACTCTTCTTTACCACTCTTTTATTTTGACAAATTTATGTACTATCAATATACTCTACTTAAAATTTTCATTCTTCATGTAAGAGTCTTACAACTCTTATATAGGTAATCAATACCCATAATTCCTCTTTAAATTACTCTTATTCATACTTTCTCTCGCCTCGACAGGCATATACTTTAATATCTTTCAATCTGTCTAAAAATATTAATTATCACATTATTTCTTTTACTTTACCATACTAAGTGGTATATATCCACTGCATTAACTTTTATTATTTATAATCTTACTTGTTCTTGTTACATAGGCATATAATTCCTATGTTATTCTTACTACTCTCTTCACAAACCTTACCCACCAGAATGCCATAATTCCTTTGCGATTTCACCAGTCTCAATACATATCCTGTGATTATGATAATACGGGCCCATATTACCATAATCACCTATACATATTGGTTCTGCTGTTACCACAAGGTCTCATGGGACACTGGTTCCCTTAACATATAACACCATTATAAGTACATGGTGATCACTACTAGAAATCTTACTACTTTATAAACATAGCCTTTAATAAATTTAGACGGTTATGGAAAATATTATATAATTTTTCTAACGGTCAAATTTTTGCTCACTTTAAACGTTAACTTAACACTTCTTAGTGTTATATATCTACATATTTTAAAAATGCATAATGTCTTAATCATTTAATATATCATATAGAATACTTTCATAAACTAACATTTCTATAGCATGAGTTTAAGCCTAGGAGTGGAACAAGCCAATCCTAATTCGCTTAAACTATGGCTCTGATACCAACTTGTGACACCCCATTTCTACTGTTTGCAAATACTATGGTATTTCGTATAAATACAGGAATACAAAAATACGGTTTATCAAAAACCGATAATTTAAATGCTTAAAACAGTGGGTGTACAAATCTATATCAAAACTAACCATAGTAAGCAAGAAAGGATTAAACCTTGAGTCCAAAATAGGAGCTAACTCGAGCTCCACTCCAGCTAAACTTCATCCAATTATAGCATATCGTTTTAACCTGGAATACATGGCAAAACATATAATACGTAAGACAATAATGTCTCGTGAGTTACATGAGTTTTAGACTCAAATCTTTAACTTCTTTTTCCAACTTTTATTTAAAACTTATCATATAAAGCATCTTTCAAAACTTTATAGTAATAATATACTATACTCTTTACTTTTCAAAATCATTTCATAATATACTTTGCAAAGATAACATCTTTCAAAACTTTATAGTAGTAACATACTATAACCCTTTATTTTTCAAAATCACTTCATAATATACTTTACAAAATTAGTTTCTTTCTTACTTTCTTTGACTGGTTTTATAAGCTTGCTGGATTTTTATACTTAGGGCTTTAATCACCATAAGTGATACCCCAAGTCTCTATGGCTAGAAAGAACGGATCAATCCTCACCATAGAAGTGCTGAGGCAATCTACTTCGCGGTGAGGCTTTTTCCCCAGTAGACCCCTTACCTAACCCGGGTAGGTTGGAACATAGTTCCCTTACTAACGCTGCTTGCTACAATTACCAGTCATACAAAATACTTTCTGCTTACTTTAACATTACTTACTTACATAGTGGCTAACTGCCAAACTTTACCATTTCTTGTCTTTATGGCTAAATGCCAAATTCATAACTTTCGTTTCACAAAAACCATATGTTTAAATCATGTCTTTATAACATACTAAGCTTTATGCCAAAACATACTCTCCAACATCTTATGGCTATATGCCATTTATACTCGAAAACATATACGGTTTGTAACCAAAACATACTTCTTAAACATCTTGTGGCTATATGCCATTCATACTTGAAAACATATATAACTTGTATTCAAAATATACTTTCACATAATTGGTTCATAGACCAACATACTTTCACTTAATTTAACGTGTAGTTCAAAACATAACTTCAAATATAGCATCATACTTTCTCATCAAATTAGAAATAATACTCTTGCAAATAATTTCACATAAAGAGATTTTATAAGAAATCTTATAAATACTTACTTGCCATGTACCCCAGAATGGGTAAAAATACTGCATGTACTCACCTCGTGTATTGCTAGTAGATTGACTACACGTTCTTTGCATTTATAATCTTTTGTGATCCAATAATCACTTGGCGTGAACCTATAATTAACATGTTATACATTAACATTCATTCTAACTGACTCTTTAACTCATTAGAGTCCTTATTATACCAATACGGGTCATAACAAGTCTATAACTTTTGAATAACCGACTTTAAATAAATCGTATATTATACGTATTTTACTACAGTACCCTCAGGAGGTCGTATTTTCATTTCGACAATTTTCCTTGTGTTTTCACACCATTTTAGACTTATGGTATAAATCATAGACCAATCGGACAAGTCTAGCACCAAGTTCCAAACTCAAAAATGACATTTTCTTAACAGAAGGGATGCACGACTCGTGCATAATTTACTCTATGAAGAGCACGACTCGTGCACTTTGCTATAGCTTTATATTTTCACTCTGCAGGGGGAGCACGGCCCGTGCCAAAAGAGCATGACGATTTTTGTACTGTAGCTTCCTGTTTTCGCGTATTAAGTTCTCATTTCAGTTCTTAATCAATTGGGTACCATTATATGGCAAAACCCTTTCATTTTCATGAGTTTTGGACCATTGGAATCAATGATTCCAGCCATTTTTAAACTATTCACGTTTTTCACATTTTTGCACAAAAACTGAAATTTCTTGAAACTATCTATTACAACTGATTTCTTCCATCTTTTATAGTATATTGAACTTCATAAAAACCATTAACACCATCTTTGGTCACAAGGACCCGTGAACTAGGGTTCTTGAGCCAAAAATTGGGTTTTTCCATGATTTCAACAACACCTCTTAAATTAGGTGTGTTTACTTTATATTTTTAGTATTCTTAGATGGAAACAAAACTCTGGAATCATTTCATAACTTCATAAATCAAATGTCCAGATTCCATCCCAAGAAGACGATGAATAGTAGGTGTTCAAACTTTGATTCCTTACCTCAAATGTTTAGAAACCTTCAATTCCAGCTCAAATTTCTCGTAATCCTTCCAGAAATCACGACCTCCAAGTCTCTCCCGAAGCCTCCAGAATTCTCTGATATCTTCTGGGAATTTTAGAAGATATCTTCTCAATTATACTCCCAATATTTACAGTTTCCACCCCTCAAGTTCCAACTCTTTCATTTTGACACTAAAATTAAGTTTTATTACATAAAGTTCCATTCTTTACATTTTTAATCCAAACTAGAATTATACTTTCATAATAACTCCTGCATGTGGTCAAATGACCAAATTACCCTTTTATGGTAAAATGACCAAATTACCCTTACAATCATAATTTCTTACTTATATATATATTTTCAACTTTTATTACACCAAGTTCTATTTCTCACACTTTTATTCCAAACTCTTGGAATTTTACTACATCTCTTACTACATTATTTTAAAACTTTCAAAATTTTTGGTCTTTACCTTAAGCGTTATCTCGAATATAAATTCAAGATTTTTGGGTCGTTACAACTACCTCCCCCTTATTGGGATTCCGTCCTCGGAATCACCACGCAACTATTAATTTAAGGGATCACTTCTCCCTCCTCTTCAAAGGCTCTCAGCCAAAGTTTGGTTGCTAGTAGATACTTCTTTTTATCAACACATAATCATATTCTTTATTCTTTTATCTTTGTAGTATTTCCCTCTAAGGTTATTTATTTTTTATTTATTTATTTTGTTCTTAATCAACTTTTGGAGATTTCTACTTTCAATTTCTCATAAGATGTCTCATAGTTCAGCTTCGTTTCCTCAAGAATCCATTTATCTCATGTTCTAATTATATCTGTTTTTAACTCATTTCATTCATACATAAAGCTTTTAGTAAAGCTTATTTTACAAAGTGATTTCATACTTTCATATTCTTATCAAAAATAGCAGCTTACTTGGTAATTCTTCTCATATGTTTACCAAAACTTCATGAGATTACATTAATCATATTCTTTACTTATAAAACTTTTTCCCAAATACAATTTGGTAAAGTTTTGTATTTATACAAATTTATAAATATTCAATATCTTTCTTTTAAAACAATATTTCGTCCTTTGCTGGACATTTCACTTAAGCATAACTTCATTACTTATTCATTCTTACTTTTCTCTTTTCTTATATCTTTGCTCATGCGTTATTACATAGGTAGTTTCTTTCTTTATCTCTATTAGTGGCTCCCGGTTTATTACCATTTTTAAGGGTTACATTCTCTTTCTTTCATTACACTTTTTTTATCCTCACTTTTCTGTTTGGGACAAAATATGTCGAATCAGCTTATCTTTCACAAAAATCTGCATATCTCGTTCTAAAAGTGTTGAAACGACGTACTGCTTTTTATTTTAACAATTAGACATCATTAGTTTCCTTTCTATGTATAATACACAATATTTGTCCTTGTAAACTTGTACAGTTTTACTATTGAAGTTGATCTATTATTTCAGTCAACGTCCTTCTTCTCTACTCTTGTCTTTTATATGACTAATTATAAACTTCTTTTTACTCCCCATTAGCTTATATACGTTCGCAATCCATTACTATATTTTCCACCTTCCTTCTTAATTCACACTTTTCAGAAAAATCATTTTTCACATACTTCTTACTTATTTTCTGTACATTATATATATTACCTTCTTTAATACTTGTCTTATATCATTCCTTACTTGTATTACTTTCACATTCAATATATTAACAACTTAGATATTTCTTTCATCTTCCCTTATTATTTATGAGATTTCACCCTCATTTACTCATCATACTTATTAGAATCATTTCTATTACATTTTTCATCTTCTTGTGTACTCCGTGTACCATTCTCATATTATTACACTTTTTATGATATTATCATCTCGTGGTGTAATTAGGTTTCACAAATCATATTTATTGACTTCTTGATCACAAATATCAACTCTCAAACTCTTGTCCCACTTTAAACTTTTACAAATAAACTTTGTTGCTGTCTTTTATCTCTTGATTACTACTTGGTAATCCTACTCTTTTATCAAATATGTTATTTTATAATCCCAATCTCAACTTACCAATATCACTTGTGGATAAATTTTCATCCTTTCGATCTTCTTACTAACATGTATCTAAAGATTTTTAATCTGATGTTCAATTTCTTACTTTTATCTTGTATTCTTCTTTTCTTTTGTTTTTATCTCACATACTTTTACTTATAACATTCTAGGCTTTAGGCCTAACTTTTATTCCATTATATCTTTTACTATATTTTCTATGTGTTTTAAGGCTACAAGCCTAACACATTACATTGTTATTTCATTTAATCTCCACTTTTTTTTTACACTCTATATTTTATATAAGACTTACTTCTTATGTATCTTTAGGTGATACACAACTGTCATTTATTTTCTCATCATCTTTCATTCTTTTGTATTTCGAGGCATTATGCCCAATACCTTATTTTACTCTTTTGCTTCATACATTGTAGTATCCTAATTAGAATACTTATTTCATAACCACCTTTATACTTTTTATACATTATATATACATATATCTCAAAACTTACTCATGCTTTTATATTTATAAGCACGTATAAACATATATACACTTCTTTGTACTTCATGGTTACCAGCCATGTACTAACCATTTCCCACAATCTTTGGAGACTTTTAGCCATCTAATATTTCATATTTCCAGACTCAATTTCAAGATACTTCATACTCCGAAAATTTTTATACACATGTTCTCAGTTAATATACTTCATTATACTCTTTTATTATTGATATTTCTTATTATACTTTCCTTCATTTGGTTGTGGAATTTAATTCCTAATAACCAATATCTTCTCATTATTTTTTTTTCCAAATTCTCATCACCAGGTACTAAACCTGGTACCACTTATCTTAATATTTTATTTGTCCTGGGACAACTTTTAATATTCTTCTTTTAAGAATAAATTAACATTTTACAACTCGAACTGCTTTCTTTACTTGTCGGGTAAGCGTACTCTACCTTCAATCTTCAGGCTTATTAGCTCTTGACTTTGACTAAGTTCTAGTTTCTATTATGAAAAAGTTCATTGGAGACAACCAAGAATCTTCATAATCGCCTTTCACGTTGCGACACCTGTCATAACCTTCAAATGGTTATAATCTGCCACTACTTTACATTAAGTAATATTCTTTGCGGATATCGACCCGCATTTACTTATTGTGACGTTACTTCTGTTCGGGTACATCAGGGTACGTGCATCTTCATTTGTATGTTGCTTCTTTTACAGGCCAATCCGTGAGAACGACTTCCAAATTTATATATGTAAATATAGCATTCAACTTACCACCTTTATTTACTTCTCACTTAATTTGTTGCTTGTCATTTTACTTGGCTCTCCATTATTCTTATGAATTAATCAATTGTCCAATCTTTGGACACTTTCATTTATCTTCTTTGTTCAACCCCGGCAGTTAGTCTTCCACTCTCTGCTACCATTGTCATCTTCTATCTTTGGCTTTTCTCATAGTTTTAATCTTATCGTCTTACAACGATATTCTGCTTCCTTTATATATTTACTATTCATACATCTTTTAAAAAAAATTTGAAATTTAATGGTCATGCCCAAGGCACACCACCTGCTTGCATTAAACTCTTCTTTACCACTCTTTTATTTTGACAAATTTATGTACTATCAATATACTCTACTTAAAATTTTCATTCTTCATGTAAGAGTCTTACAACTCTTATATAGGTAATCAATACCCATAATTCCTCTTTAAATTGCTCTTATTCATACTTTCTCTCGCCTCGACAGGCATATACTTTAATATCTTTCAATCTGTCTAAAAATATTAATTATCACATTATTTCTTTTACTTTACCATACTAAGTGGTATATATCCACTGCATTAACTTTTATTATTTATAATCTTAGTTGTTCTTGTTACATAGGCATATAATTCCTATGTTATTCTTACTACTCTCTTCACAAACCTTACCCACCAGAATGCCATAATTCCTTTGCGATTTCACCAGTGTCAATACATATCCTGTGATTATGATAATACGGGCCCATATTACCATAATCACCTATACATATTGGTTCTGCTGTTACCACAAGGTCTCATGGGACACTGGTTCCCTTAACATATAACACCATTATAAGTACATGGTGATCACTACTAGAAATCTTACTACTTTATAAACATAGCCTTTAATAAATTTAGACGGTTATGGAAAATATTATATAATTTTTCTAACGGTCAAATTTTTGCTCACTTTAAACGTTAACTTAACACTTCTTAGTGTTATATATCTACATATTTTAAAAATGCATAATGTCTTAATCATTTAATATATCATATAGCATACTTTCATAAACTAACATTTCTATAGCATGAGTTTAAGCCTAGGAGTGGAACAAGCCAATCCTAATTCGCTTAAACTATGGCTCTGATACCAACTTGTGACACCCCATTTCTACTGTTTGCAAATACTATGGTATTTCGTATAAATACAGGAATACAAAAATACGGTTTATCAAAAACCGATAATTTAAATGCTTAAAACAGTGGGTGTACAAATCTATATCAAAACTAACCATAGTAAGCAAGAAAGGATTAAACCTTGAGTCCAAAATAGGAGCTAACTCGAGCTCCACTCCAGCTAAACTTCATCCAATTATAGCATATCGTTTTAACCTGGAATACATGGCAAAACATATAATACGTAAGACAATAATGTCTCGTGAGTTACATGAGTTTTAGACTCAAATCTTTAACTTCTTTTTCCAACTTTTATTTAAAACTTATCATATAAAGCATCTTTCAAAACTTTATAGTAATAATATACTATACTCTTTACTTTTCAAAATCATTTCATAATATACTTTGCAAAGATAACATCTTTCAAAACTTTATAGTAGTAACATACTATAACCCTTTATTTTTCAAAATCACTTCATAATATACTTTACAAAATTAGTTTCTTTCTTACTTTCTTTGACTGGTTTTATAAGCTTGCTGGATTTTTATACTTAGGGCTTTAATCACCATAAGTGATACCCCAAGTCTCTATGGCTAGAAAGAACGGATCAATCCTCACCATAGAAGTGCTGAGGCAATCTACTTCGCGGTGAGGCTTTTTCCCCAGTAGACCCCTTACCTAACCCGGGTAGGTTGGAACATAGTTCCCTTACTAACGCTGCTTGCTACAATTACCAGTCATACAAAATACTTTCTGCTTACTTTAACATTACTTACTTACATAGTGGCTAACTGCCAAACTTTACCATTTCTTGTCTTTATGGCTAAATGCCAAATTCATAACTTTCGTTTCACAAAAACCATATGTTTAAATCATGTCTTTATAACATACTAAGCTTTATGCCAAAACATACTCTCCAACATCTTATGGCTATATGCCATTTATACTCGAAAACATATACGGTTTGTAACCAAAACATACTTCTTAAACATCTTGTGGCTATATGCCATTCATACTTGAAAACATATATAACTTGTATTCAAAATATACTTTCACATAATTGGTTCATAGACCAACATACTTTCACTTAATTTAACATGTAGTTCAAAACATAACTTCAAATATAGCATCATACTTTCTCATCAAATTAGAAATAATACTCTTGCAAATAATTTCACATAAAGAGATTTTATAAGAAATCTTATAAATACTTACTTGCCATGTACCCCCAGAATGGGTAAAAATACTGCATGTACTCACCTCGTGTATTGCTAGTAGATTGACTACACGTTCTTTGCATTTATAATCTTTTGTGATCCAATAATCACTTGGCGTGAACCTATAATTAACATGTTATACATTAACATTCATTCTAACTGACTCTTTAACTCATTAGAGTCCTTATTATACCAATACGGGTCATAACAAGTCTATAACTTTTGAATAACCGACTTTAAATAAATCGTATATTATACGTATTTTACTACAGTACCCTCAGGAGGTCGTATTTTCATTTCGACAATTTTCCTTGTGTTTTCACACCATTTTAGACTTATGGTATAAATCATAGACCAATCGGACAAGTCTAGCACCAAGTTCCAAACTCAAAAATGACATTTTCTTAACAGAAGGGATGCACGACTCGTGCATAATTTACTCTATGAAGAGCACGACTCATGCACTTTGCTATAGCTTTATATTTTCACTCTGCAGGGGGAGCACGACCCGTGCCAAAAGAGCACGACCCGTGCTCTTGCTGCAGACCCAGTTCAGTCCGATTTTTGTACTGTAGCTTCCTGTTTTCGCGTATTAAGTTCTCATTTCAGTTCTTAATCAATTGGGTACCATTATATGGCAAAACCCTTTCATTTTCATGAGTTTTGGACCATTGGAATCAATGATTCCAGCCATTTTTAAACTATTCACGTTTTTCACATTTTTGCACAAAAACTGAAATTTCTTGAAACTATCTATTACAACTGATTTCTTCCATCTTTTATAGTATATTGAACTTCATAAAAACCATTAACACCATCTTTGGTCACAAGGACCCGTGAACTAGGGTTCTTGAGCCAAAAATTGGGTTTTCCATGATTTCAACAACACCTCTTAAATTAGGTATGTTTACTTTATATTTTTAGTATTCTTAGATGGAAACAAAACTCTGGAATCATTTCATAACTTCATAAATCAAATGTCCAGATTCCATCCCAAGAAGACGATGAATAGTAGGTGTTCAAACTTTGATTCCTTACCTCAAATGTTTAGAAACCTTCAATTCCAGCTCAAATTTCTCGTAATCCTTCCAGAAATCACGACCTCCAAGTCTCTCCCGAAGCCTCCAGAATTCTCTGATATCTTCTGGGAATTTTAAAAGATATCTTCTCAATTATACTCCCAATATTTACAGTTTCCACCCCTCAAGTTCCAACTCTTTCATTTTGACACTAAAATTAAGTTTTATTACATAAAGTTCCATTCTTTACATTTTTAATCCAAACTAGAATTATACTTTCATAATAACTCCTGCATGTGGTCAAATGACCAAATTACCCTTTTATGGTAAAATGACCAAATTACCCTTACAATCATAATTTCTCACTTATATATATATATATATATATATATATATATATATATATATATATATATATATATATATATATATATATATATATATATATTCAACTTTTATTACACCAAGTTCTATTTCTCACACTTTTACTCCAAACTCTTGCAATTTTACTACATCTCTTACTACATTATTTTAAAACTTTCAAAATTTTTGGTCTTTACCTTAAGCGTTATCTCGAATATAAATTCAAGATTTTTGGGTCGTTACAGTATATGTCAAAGCTAGTGGGAGTATAGTCACCTTCCTGGTGCTGTATGTTGATGACATACTGCTCATGGGAAACGACATTCCAACCTTGCAAGATGTCAAGTCTTGGCTTCGGAAGTGTTTCGCCATAAAAGATCTAGGAGAGGCTGCCTATATTCTCGGGATAAGAATATTGAGTGATAGGAAGAAGAGACTGATTGGACTCAGTCAGAGTACATACTTGGAAAAGGTACTGAAGAGGTTTAGTATGAAAAATTCCAAGAAGGGAGAGCTACCTATCCAAAGTAATGCCAAATTGAGTAAGACTCAAAGTCCAAGTACAGACGAGGAGATAGCTGACATGAGTCGGGTACCTTACGCTTCGGCTGTGGGGTCGATCATGTACGCTATGACATGTACTCGACCTGACGTGGCCTTTGCCTTGAGCATGGTCAGTCGGTACCAGGGAAACCCTGGAAGGGCATATTGGACAGCTGTCAAGAACATACTCAAGTATCTGCGAAGGACTAAAAACTTTGTTTTAATCCTTGGTGGCAGTGATACCTTGAGAGTTGACGGGTATACAGATGCCAGCTTTCAGACAGATAGAGACAATGGTCGGTCTCGATCAGGCTGGGTTTTTCTTTTGAATGGGGGAGCAGTGACTTGGAAAAGTTCCAAGCAAGAGACGGTGGCTGATTCTACTTGTGAATCAGAGTACATAGCAGCGAGTGAAGCGGCAAAGGAAGCGGCTTGGCTGAAGAACTTTATCGGTGACCTTGGAGTAGTCTCCAGTATTCAGGAGCCTATAGAACTATTCTGCGATAATGAAGGAGCGGTTGCTTTGACGAAGGAACCGAGAGATCATGGAAAGTCCAGACACATCGACATAAAGTACCACAACATAAGACATAGAGTAGAAGAAGGTCACCTCCTTGTGAAGAGGGTATCATCAGAAGATAATCCTGCAGACCCCTTGACAAAGGCTCTGAATAGGATTACGCATAATCAGCATGCACGGTGCATAGGAGTAAGAGATGATATTAGTTTTTGTAATTAGATAGGATTTTAAACTTATTAATATAAATGTAATTGACTTTGGTGATTTAATAATATAGTTTTGTTGATGAGTATTTGATACTGCCTTTTGTCGATTGTTTATTATTGTGTTTCATTTTTGCATGTTTACTTCCAGAGTAATTTTATATTATTCAAATGTCCACAGTCGCTCATACTTTAGGGAGTACGTATGAATGAAGCCTGTCATGAATTGTTTTGTAGATTGTCTAAGGAGTTAGACATAACAATATGATTGCTGCAATATTCATGAGTACTTAGAAATAGGGATTTAAGTATTGGATAAACCCACGCTCAACAGATTGCTTCATGGATTACATCACGAGCAATGTTTAGACGATAATATCTTTTGATCTTTAAGTAGAGACATATAAGTTATGTTTTACCAAGTGGTTGTTCATTGACAATGCGAAAGCGCATCGGTAACATGATGTTATAAAATGTGTTGTTGTGAATGATTTGACTAGTAAAAGACATAAGTATATGAGTCAAAGCTTATTCGTCCCTTGACTATGTCGGGAAACAGATATCTGTAGGCCTCTCGATGATTTTGAAGTTGACTGAAAGGGTTGGCCAACCAGGACTAAATTGATATGCTCAATTGGTAGTCTTAAAGTCATATGCAAATCAGAAATCGGAAAACAGAGAATCAGACCAGGATTAATCTTAATCCATGTCTTGAGTCTGAAAATATCTTGTTGGACAGAAGATCATCTGATCACTTATCTATGGACAGAACTGACTAGGTCAGAGTTCGGCAGCGGTTTCTAGGAAGCTACAGTTGCTAATTAATTAGAGGCTAAAATAGTAATTATAGTCATAGACTTATTCAAGTGGGAGACTGTTGGATTAGGTGTCTAAGCCATGACTAATAATTAGTATTTATCTAATTAATAGTTGCATAGTCCATTTGGGTTGCCCTCATAGCAGGAGGTTTGGTAGAAAGTTCGGTAGAGAGAAAGATTGATTTATTATGTGATTAATAAATCAATAGAAATTAAATATATGGTTTATTAATATATTAAAGTGATAATATATTAATTAGAGACTATATTAATTAATTAGAAATTAATCTGGAATTAATTGGAATTAATTTGCTGATTAAATTAATTAATTAAAGGCGCAGGGACAGAAATTGTAATTACTCAATAGTTGAGTGAGTGACAATTTTGGCAGGCCAGAAGCTAGCGAAAATTATATATGGATATATATATATATATATATATATATATATATATATATATATATATATATATATATATACATATATATATATATATATATATATATATATATATATATATATATATATATATATATATATTCGATTTTAAGATATAGATAAATAAGATTTGAATTGCAAGATAAAAGCTTATCTTATTTGAATTCAATAGGGTTTATCTCTAAGGCTTATCTGGTTATCTGCTGGAAGCTATAAATAGGGAGCCTCTGACCCTCATTTGTCTGTGCCATTTTCTCACTGTATCTCTCTGGAATTTTCGATCTCCTGCTCCCTGGGTGTGACTGCATTTGAGGCAAGATAATTTTGTTGCTTCGCTTCCAAAATTCGCTAAAAGGTTTGTTTTTCTGATTTTTTTTCTTTTAGTTTATTTTTCTGGGCCTTTAGGATTTTGTTATATGTTTAATTAAAAGAAAACTTAGATCCTCATAGGTTGCATGTGAACTTAAGTTATTTAGTTAATAGTTGTAGAAAACCTTTCATCCCCATCATTACCATTTATCGCTAAGCCAACAATAAAGTGTTGGCCCATCTTGAAAAACATATTAACTGGTTGCAAAGGAAATATGTTGCAAAGTAAAACAAATCCATCGAACTCTAAATGACCACTTTAGTGTTCATATATCGTGGAAAGCATGGAACTCTAAATGACCACTTTAGATCTATTGAGAGGGTCCCCTGAAGAAAGGTTTCAAAGAATCCCTATATATTGTTACGATTTAGAAAAGAAGAATTCATGGACGATTACATACATAAAGACAGATGACAACAATTTATTTGAATATTTTTTTGCCGCTATCAGTTGCACAGTCAAAATATTTTTCAAACATTATTTGTAGCTGTTGAAAAGTTTTGGAATCTGAGTACTAATATAATATTTTGTAGATTCGAGGGTTTCAAACATGCTTGTATCCCCTTATTGTCATTGGTGGTGCCTACGTGAAAGGGGAATACTTGGGAACTATGTTCCTAGCAGTAGCCATGACAAAATTTTCTAAAACCTACCACTTGCATTCGATGTTGGAACATAAAGTAAAGAATCATGGATATGATTTTATCTAGGATTAACGATTATATTAGCGATATATATCTACACACACACACACACACACATATATATATATATATATATATATATATATATATATATATATATATATATATATATATATATATATATATATATATATATATATATATATATATATATATATATATATATATATATATATATATATATATATATATATATATATATGATAGGGTCATTTTCATTGATATGGACATCCAAGTTGTGTTCCTAAACGTATATCACAGAATTTATTGTCGACACCTGATAATAAATATGCAAACTATATTGAAAACCATGATAGAGTCGAAATTGTTCTAGGAGACTTGATAAGCTTCTAGAGAGTCTGGTTTTAAATATAGCTTGGCTAGGTTAGATGTTCACTTATTGATGACTTTCGTTGATAGATAGACAAAATTAGTCGACATACATGGGCAAGGGCGTGTTTCTCTGGAGGTTATTATAATATTATGACATATAACAGTGTCGAGTCAGCTAATGCATTATCAAAATATAATAGTAGATAGAAACAACGCTTGTAAGGAGTCCTATTAAAACCAATAAATATAGGCCTGCCTGCCATCCACACCAGAATAAATAGAGTTTTCCGAAAAAACCTGCCTGTAAACCGCCAATAACAATGTTATTTGACTTTTTCGAGAAACAATGTAACAAAGGTTTTGTCATTCGTGTGCTATTGCAGGTAATTAAATATGTTACTAATATAACTTTATTTAGCCATGTTTTATTGTGCATGCCAATTTCTTGTTATTCATATGCAGCATGACTTAAAAAGAATGTTACCCCTTATGATGAGAAGTTTATTGAAAGGATGATTCAGAAGTCTGCATCATGGAGGGTATACAATATTGATTCAAATGAATAGCAATTGACTCGCCAAAAGAAAGATGGTACAGTCAACTTACAAGAAAGAACTTATACATATAGGAAATGGTAATTAACTAGTATATTGTATGGTCATGTGTTAGCGACTTTCAAAATACTAAGATATGAACACTGCAATAAATGTACAATGTTATTTCACAACTGAGACATATCAAGAAACATATAATGTGGTGGTGCATAGGTGCCAGTTCTGGTTGAATATGAACTACATGGTGAAGTCATACATACCATCGTTGATGGAAAAAAAATAACCTCGGCATTTTTGAAACCATAATTGTATCCCATCTCAAGGAGAATGTCTGATAAAGAAAAGACGTAGTTGTTGTCTATAGATAGGACACACAGCCTAACTTGTCATATACATTCCTAACTGAAAAAAAATCTGAATCATCAAGTTGGAGCAAATACAAAGTTAAGACTAAGCCTAAGTCTAAGGCAAAGGTTACTTACGAACATAATCAACAATATCCTATAGTTTATTTGAATTATCCTTAGATTTGTATATTTTTAATATGTATCGATTAAATATCATGTTGAAAACATATGAAAGTACATACATATTATCCATTATAAACAACTTTGAAAATAAAATTAATTATTATAAAATTGTTTTATAAATGAATTTTAAAATGGTTTGAAAATGTACTTTGGCCAAAAGAAGAGTTAAATGTTTTAACTAATAAAAACAAAAACTTGTTATTATAAGATGTAAATCTCCCGCTATCCATATAAAAGCACACTTGAACTAATAGTCTTTCCACATGGGAAAGTGCAAAAGTCAAACATGTCAATCAGGATTTAGGAAATGTGATGTGATGTTGGTGATACTCGAGAGTCTTGAGTTGTATATCACATATTTTTTATGGTTGATTCACTATCCAAACATGGGATAGATGACAAACCTGATTCAAGTAAAGATAAGCGTAGAAGGGATTAAACATGCTAAATGTCATAATGGATGTTATCAAATCTCATAAGAATCTAAGAGTTTCATAGAGATTGAAACTGGTAAAATAGTTACCTACCTAAATTAAATATTTTTGTTGCGATTACGTCAAACCTCTTCATAACTAGAAATAAAATTGGGATCTTAGTCTTGTTAAAATAATTTTGTTTTGGGTCATTTTTATTAAGGATAACAAACAAACAAACTAAATTTATCTTTATTCTGATAAATTTCATCATACAAAAACTCGTTTGTCACAAAATTTCCATTACTATCAATCCTCTCAATGGATAAGTTACTAGGGTCGAACTACCTTGATTGGATTCGTTACTCAAGAATAGTTCTAAAGTACAAAAGAAAGTTCGATCCCCTAACAAAGCTCTTTTCGAGGCTCCTCTAATTAGGTCAACCAGAGCTATCTGAGATGAATATTAAAAGTGTCTCAATGAATCAAATATGGTGGTATGCTTGATGTTGGTGATCATGGTTAGCTCTAAAAGAACTTTAAGAATATGGGGGCATTCAACATGGTGAATAAGCTCAAAGAGATGTTTTAAAATCAATCTAGATAGTTGCAATGTGAAACTATGATATCCCTGTTGGGATGCAAGATATAGGAATTATTGGTTCTATATGCCTAATAATGATCATAATGATATTGCCAAACATATGATCATATAAAGTAACACCGATAACAAGTTAGACACAAATTTGATCATTTTATGGGTTGAATTTAATTCATGATAAAGTGACATAATTCTTGCAATCTATTTAAAGAATTATTATTTTTGGGAAATTAATAATGTTTCTAAAATCAGTGTGATGATTTATAATTCATATGGTATGAATTTTATAAGCATGATATTTATATCATTTAAAGGTTAAATGTTTAAAAAAAGTTTGTATACAACTTTTATGTATTAATTTAAATTAAATGTTAAATTAAATTAAATTTAATAAATTATATATATATATATATATATATATATATATATATATATATATATATATATATATATATATATATATATATATATATATGTGTATGTATATGTGTGTGTGTGTGTCATTTATATATTTTTATATAATAAGAATATATATATATATATATATATATATATATATATATATATATATATATATATATATATATATATATATATATATATATATATATGTATATGTATATGTATATGTATATGTGTGTGTATATATATATATATATATATATATATATATATATATATATATATATATATATATATATATATATATATATATATATATATCCTATCCTAATAAATAAGTAACTCAAAGCCAAATGTCACCACCACATTCATTTGACCACATGTCATTTTCTCATGATTTTGAATTTCTTAAAAATAATACTTTGTTCATTACTACTCCTTAATGATCGGTTACAATTGGCCGTTACAATTCTATCTCCCTAATTACGCTTTTATTAATACGAAACTGTCAATTAAATGTTTAACCCCAAATTTCGTCTTACGATTTCAAAAATCAAATTGCGATTGTGAATATATGTTAGGTATTTTTGTATTTTCCCAATGGTAAATCCATATTTTTTTAAGCACTAATTGCAAGATGTAGCAGTTTACTTCAATTTATTTGTGTATTATAGCATTCTACTTTTATATATTTCTATTACATTTCTATATTCTCAAATTTGTGTGTTTTTGTTTATTTTTAAGATAGTATGCTATTACTTTAAGTTAGTACAATGTTTGATGTTTAGATGTTCTTATTTAACATTTTCTATTAATCAACCCGTGTAATACACGGGTCTCACAACTACTATGTATATATATATATATATATATATATATATATATATATATATATATATATATATATATATATATATATATATATATATATATATATCCTAATAAATAAGTAACTCAAAGCCACATGTCACCACCATATTCATTTGGCCACATGTCATTTTCTCATGATTTTGAATTTCTTAAAAAAAAAAATACTTTGTTCATTACTACTCCTTAATGATCGGTTACAATTGGCCGTTACAATTCTATCTCCTTAATTACGCTTTTATTAATACGAAACTGTCAATTAAATGTTTAACCCCAAATTTTGTCTTACGATTTCAAAAATCAAATTGCGATTGTGAATATATGTTAGGTATTTTTGTATTTTCCCAATGGTAAATCCATATTTTTTTAAGCACTAATTGCAAGATGTAGCAGTTTACTTCAATTTATTTGTGTATTATAGCATTCTACTTTTATATATTTCTATTACATTTCTATATTCTCAAATTTGTGTGTTTTTGTTTATTTTTAAGATAGTATGCTATTACTTTAAGTTAGTACAATGTTTGATGTTTAGATGTTCTTATTTAACATTTTCTATTAATCAACCCATGTAATACACGAGTCTCACAACTAGTATGTATATATATATATATATATATATATATATATATATATATATATATATATATATATATATATATATATATATATATGTATATATATATATATATATATATATATATATATATATATATATATATATATATATATATATAGGGAAGGGTTCAAATGAGAACCACTAAAAGGTTAAGAACTTTGAGAACCACTAATTCACAATTTAATAACGTTGTATTTTTATTTTTAACACTTGTTTTTTTATCAAAATAAAATTACCAAACACATAAATATATCTAATTATCATTCCTTTGCTGTTAGATATCAATATTGTTATGTTTTAAAGAAAAAAAATTTATGTTTTATTATTCACAGTTTAATAACTAGAAATTTTTTTTATATTGTGAATAGTGTAAAAAATATTAAAAAATAATAAAATTTATTAAGTTTAATGTATTTCCACGTAAAAACAAGTGTGAAAAAAAACTTGTTTATTAATGTGTGAATATCGGTTCTTACGGTTCTTAACATTTTAGTGTTTCTCATTTGAACCTTTTCATATATATATATATATATATATATATATATATATATATATATATATATATATATATATATATATATATATATATATATATATATATATATATATATATATATATATACATACATATATATATATATATATATATATATATATATATATATATATATATATATATATATATATATATATATATATATATATATATATATATATATATATATATATATATATAGAGAGAGAGAGAGAGAGATAGAAAGAGAATTAGGATCCGATAAGAAGAAATTTTTTGTTAGGAAGGTAAAAAGTTTTTATTTACATGTTTTTTGGGCAAACCAACAAAATGAATTAATAGATGATGCAAAAATAACATGATTTACGAAAAAAAAATTCTCAAACAAAACAACTTGATGATTCGTTTTTACGATGATTTTGTTGTTATTCACTAAAATTGTCTGTAACGTGAATAAAAACTTGATTTACTAAAAATGATTCATCAATATTTTTTTCGGGAATTTTTTTCTATGAATCATGTTATTTTTTATTCATCTAGTGATTCATTTTGGTGGTTCGTCAAAAAACCAAGTAATAAAAAACTTCTTACATTCTTACCATAATTTTACTTCTTATTTGATCATTCTTCTATATATATATATATATATATATATATATATATATATATATATATATATATATATATATATATATATATATATATATATATATATATATATATATATATATATATATATATATATATATATATATGTCTAAAATGCTTTAAACATATAACTAAAAGGTTTAAAGGCTTATGTACAAAAATGGAGTTTATAAATATTAAAAGAGTTTATAATTTATAAATTTTGGTTCCTTATTGACATCATCTTCATCATTATCATCAACTAAATTGAGTTCAATAACAAAGGCTACAAAGGTTGTAATCTCAAACTCAAACTATGGTTGTTTTGATTTATCTTTTTCATGCATATAGTTTTATCATTTGGAAAGAAAATTGTTGTTCATAATTTTTGCTTCCGTTGCAACTCAGGGGTTTTAAAACTCATAACATGAACATGATTTTCTGAAAAGTGGTATCATATCCATAATTATATTGCATGATTAGATAACATGTTTATTTGTATTAAAATGGTTTTTGGAAGCCTAAGCATTCAGATGGACCCGACGGGTCCCTACTCGGTCACACTATCACATAGATAGGGCACGACCGCCCTAAGCATACAACACTGCACATCGTGAAGTAAAGCTACAACACATGTAATATCACCCATAGTATATTGAGAAAACTCGCCTGATCCGATAAGCTAGACAACACTCCACACGCGAGTCCTCAGATCCCGACAATACAAGCTTCTCAATAAGGATAAACATCACTTAGAACTTCCTAAACCCAAAAGAGGGTAAACCTCTAAGACCGATACCCCGAATCCTCAAGTTTGTCCAAAAGTCAAACTGGTCAAAAAGTCAACGGTCAAATGTTAAAGTCAACGGTCAACAGCTAGATAGCGTCGCTATCTCCCAATATATCATCGCTAACCATGAACAGTCCCAAAACTCCATTAAGCTCTTAATCCATTCAGATAGGGGTCAAGTCCTTCGAGAACTTACCCAGAACGACCATTGACGCATAAAGTTGCCACCTTTATGATCAAACATGCCCAAAACTCAACACCTAAGTTTAAAAGCTCAAAAACTAACCAAGCAATCATGCAAGCAACCCAAGAGAGCTTGACTCACTCTCAATTCTGACTTAATGGCTCCAGAAATGCTACAATAAGCATAAAGGTCAGAACTTTACTAACAAATTCCAAGGACCAAGCCGCAAAGGGACCAAATATACATTTCCACCATCACAAACAATAGATCAACCTTATAAACAAAAAAAGGAAGAAATTTTAAACTCACTAAGGTCCAAAAATGCAGATATTGATGACTCAACCTTGAAGAACAACCTCTAGCATCACCATGCACCTTTCATCTTCCAAGAAATATTCTAAAATGGGATGAAACACTAAAAACCACCCCAAGGAGGCTAGAGAGAAGCTTGGGATGTTTTTGGGAGCTGGAGGATGACAAATGACGACCACCTAGGGTTTGGTGCCCTTAGATATGACCCAAATCCCGAAATCTAGGTTTTGGCCCAAACGGCGTAGATAGCGTCGCTATTTGGAGATCGTTCCATCCCACGACCACGACCAACTTAGCTTCACTAAAGCAACTAATAGCGTCGCTAAAATGACCTATAACTAATCTCCAGATAGCGACACTAATTCCTCATTCCAACATTTCACCAAAACTTGATTCTTTTAAGCATTGAACTTATTCTTTCCGGGATTAGGGTCTTACACTTTGGCTTGGTCTTTGGAACTTGCTTGGAAAGTTCAGACCTTTATGGTTCTTGTAGCATTTCTGGAGCCATTAAGTCAGATTAGAGAGTGTGCCAAGCTCTATTTGGTTGTTGCATGGTCGTTTGGCTGGTTTTAAGCTTTTAGGACTTAGGTTTTGAGATTTGGGCATGCATGACCATAAAGGTGGCAATTTTATGGGTCAATGGTCATTTTAGGTAAGTGTTGGAAGGACTTGACCACTAACTGAATGAATTAAGAGCTTAATGAAGTTTTTAGACAGTTCATAGTTACCGCCGCTATCTTAAGGGGATAGCGACTCCAACGGTTTTAGCGACACTATTTGGGGAGATTTGATAGGTTGCGTTTATCCTTATAAGGAGGTTCGTGTTGATGGAATCTAAGGACACACATGCGAACTGCTGCTTAGCTTGGGGGATCACGTGAGTTTTCTCACTATACTATGGGTGATGTTATATGCGTAGGTAGCCTTAAATTACTGTGTGTAGTAATGTGTTAACTGGGTGTGCCTTACGTTATTTGATTGTATGGTTGGTTGTAGGAACCCGATGGGTTAGGTTGTATGCTTAGGCTTCTATGCTTGTATGTGTTAGTCGTTGGATTCGTTCTGGCTACTAAAGAATGATGGAGGAGCGGGCAAGCCGCGCGTCAGACGGATCGGGGAAAGCCCGAGAATCCAAAGAATGAGTTAATAAATCCGAGGGTTGCTGCATGATAAAAGGACGATGCATGACCGGCCGTTCTAGGCACTCGATGATGTTTAATGACGAAATGACGATGCATGACCGGTGGTTCCTGGATGTCAATTGTGACTTATGTGTATGAATGAAATGGATCATGTGTTATTTTTGGGAACTCACTAAGCTTTGTGCTTACTCATTCATCCTAACTGTTTTCAGGTATTTGCTAGCTTGAGCTTGGAGTACGACGCGACTATATCACATATGATATTTTGGTATCCAAGTATTCCACTGTATTAAGTTTGTAATTGTTTTGATAAGCATAGTTAAAAATGTTTTTAAATTGTCAAGTTTGAATTAAATGGTTTTATTTTCCAACTGTCTTTATGTATCTGAGCTGTTTTATAAATGAAAATTTTACTCTGGAATTTGGGACGTTATAAAATCTACCTAAATTATAACGATAAAACATTATTTTGTATTTGGATGGTATTGCTATAATTTGGTAGATATTTCGAACTACAATGATGTAAGGCTGATCGATGTCGTTGTCGCCGTTAACTTCACCACATCAGCAAAGAGAAGTGAGAGAGGAGTGAGAGAGAAGAGATCTAAGAGTTTGGGGTGATTGCCAACAAAGAAAAGGGAGAGGATAAGAGAGATGAAGGCTTACATGTTGTCGCCGATGGGATTCAATGCCGACGGCATCGAGCTTCCACGTGGGCATACCGGGACATCGATCCATCGTACTTGTGTAGCCTAATAGGAGGAAATGAAAGTAGTATGCCATAACAAATAAATCAATGAAAATATATTGTTAATCCTTGCATTTAAACCTTCTCTATATTTACGAAAATGCCAAATTATAGGAAAAAAGCAATGCCTATTATTCTTTTTAACCAATATAGACTATATTTTATTTTTACCTACAATACAAATAAACCTGCAATTCTTCACCTATTATAAAAACATAAATATATTTTTATCAATAACAACAATGTACCCACATTTTCTTGACACGTAACAATCAAATAAGGGTATTTGTGTGAAAATTTTATAAAACACTTATTAAACCGCTAGTCTTGATTAACTTTTTTACAAAAAATAACTTGTAGTATTTGCTTGAAAAATATAATAATCTAGAAAAATTCCACAAAATAAATTAGTTTTGTCGTAACAAAAGTAACTTATATGTACTCTTTGTGCTCTAAACACATATTTACCTTAAAAAAATGAAAACCAATCCTAAACCAAACTAAAATAGTCTTCTTTAAGACTAAAAAGTAAAAACCCTATTATTATTGGTATAGTTTTGGTTGCAGGCCAAACGGGCCCAACAGACCCTACCGGAAGTTTAGCTCCGGATCGTATCCACCTGAGACGGCCGTTGACATTGAACCAACTGATTTCGAGGATACGCATGCGACAATTTCTCTCGGCAGGCCGGGATTTTAGCTCTTTCAACTTTGTCTTCTTCCATCATCTAATTCTCATTATTATATAGTGGATGGATTAGTCCCACATCACCTTCAAATTCTCTCTCTTGTTGCTTTATCCCATCATACACACGGACAACAAGGTAAAGCAATAGCCAATACCAAAACCTCCTGATTCTAATTTGTTTCATCAGCAATTTTGAGGTTTATCTTTGTTTTGATTCAATACATGTTCTTCCATCTGTTTACAAAATTCTGCTTCTGTTGTGTTACGTAGCGCGATTTTTAGATTAGGTTGATTGATTTGCTTTTGACGTTTTAAGGTATGAAATTCAAATTCGCTAGGTAATCGTCGATGATTGTGATTGCAATTTTATCGATGTCAAAAGGCGGAATAAATTCACTTACCTCGTTTATCGTGTTATTTGTATGACGCGTATATTGAAAAAGATAAGAATCATATTATATGCTTGCTACTTTGAATAATCACCATAAAACATGCAAATAACGTTTATCTGTGTGTACACACACACGCGAATAATCAATCGTTTGATTCTGTATGTGTTTAGTTGGAGAAGGATGTTTTGATTTCTGACGGAACATATTGGTTTCGTAAAGTTATGATGAATTACTTGTTTCAGTCAGGATTTTAGGGATGTAGCGTAGAATTGTTGAAGTTTGTGATTCGTAATTCGTATGTTCCTTGTTTAGATTTCGAAAATTAGGGTTTTCCATGGCTTGATGATGAGCTTTGTTGCAGATAAGAGACTTCAAGGCGCAGTTATATGGATGTAGATTATAGTAAAAAACCAGTTGGTGGGATTACTGCCCCAAAAAAGAAATCAGTCACTGGTTTAAGAGAAACTGTTGCTTCTCAAAATGCAACTCCTCAATCCTGCAACCGAATTGGTTGCTGTGGCAGACTTAATCACACTAAAGTTACTAAAAACAAATGCTTTGAGAAACCAAAAGTTTCAAAGCCTTCAATCCGTTCTTCATCTGTCAAGGAAGTAACAAGCAGTTCATCATCAAAGACTTCTTCTTCTTCTTCTTCAGTTACCAATGTGAAAAAATCTCCACAAGAATCAGAGAAAAAGATTCCTTCTAAGACAGAAGCCAAAAAGGTAAGCAGTCTTCCAAATGATTCTGGAATTCAAGAACGCAAGTTGAAATCTAGAACCACCGAAGTTGCATCATCAAGCTCCAGAATCAAGAAGGTGTGTTCATCTGTCATGGAAAATAGTCAAACCGAGTCAAACAATGGAAGAAGGAGAAGATTCTTTCAAGGTGAAAGCAGTTCATCTGGTAAAGGGAAAAGGGTGATTGGGTTACCAGCAAACGAAGGGCGCCCTGTTGTCTCTACTTCCGGAATTTCCATTTCTGCCCCTAAAAACTCAAGAAATTGCAGCGTGTCATCAGTGAGGACAAGAAGGTCATTGAAGATGGACTCTTCAAAAGAGTCCGTTGACTTATCATCATCGGTCAACTCTGTTGATGTGATTCATAATCATGACACTTCAAGTTCACATGCTGAAACAGTTTCATCTTCTACAGATACAGAGACTTCATCTACTATGGCTTCTCTCACTTCTAATACAACACGGCGTTTTAACCTTGATGGAATTGCAGATGTAATTTCTTTCTCTCAATCTTTTTGTTTTTGAAAAAAGACGAGAATACCCTTACCATAATGCTAATGTGGTGATTTGCAGGTACTACTGGCACTTGATAGGATTGAACAAAATGAGGAGTTAACATACGAGGTAAAATTAGTCTTTGGTCTCTATGAATAAAAGAAAGAATTAAAATACGGTTAAATTTGTAAACAGTTATTGACTTTTTTTTTTCTTTTTTTTTTATTTATCTTCAGCAATTACTGGCACTTGAAGCAAATTTATTCCTTGGTGGGCTTAACTTGTATGATCAACATAGGGACATGAGACTGGATATTGATAACATGTCATACGAGGTTTGTTTTCTAAGTTTTAATATTATTATTTATTATCATTTAATATACTTTAGACTTTTTTGAAAATCAGTTTCCTCTATGATTTGATGAAACCTTTTTTTTTTTAAATTTTAATAGGAACTACTAGCACTTGAAGAGAAAATGGGTACAGTCAGCACAGCATTATCTAAAGAGGAATTATCAAAATGCATTAAAAAAAGTATATATCAGTCTGTGCAATTAGAAGATGGAAAAATGAGGCATAGTTTGGGTTCAGAGGACAGCAAATGCAGTATTTGTCAGGTAATTATTATTATTATTATTATTATCACTACTCATACTATTTATTAAAGATCATCAAATTCATATTTATATAACAACCTTACACTTTTTCCAATTCATGCAACAAAATGATTTTTCATATAAACAATGCAACAACATTCCATTATTCATGGTTGCATAATTCATGTTAGTTTCATAAATTGGTAAAAAGGTGAAATATTGTTGCATAAATAAGCATTTACGGCTGCATTATTTATAAATAAATAGTTTTTCTAGATTGACATACATAATTTTGTTTAAAAATCTTGTAATTTCAGCCGATAATTACCTTGTTTGTTGGGTGTATATTTAGGACTCTTTGGTTACCCATAATAGCAACCTACTTACATGTTTTTATCCCATAATAGCAACCTAGTTACATTTTGTTATCAATTTAAGTAATAAAATTTATTTGTTATATTCGCTATTTAAGGAAAGAATTAAAGTATGTTGCTATTAGGAGTAATGTATTGTAAGTACATTGGTATTAGGAGTAATGTATTTAGGAAAGTATGTTGGTATAATAGAAGAAATGTGTTTGTAGGAAGAGTTTGTGAAAGGAGATGAAATAGGAAGGCTGGGATGCAAACATGGATACCATAATTCATGTATAAATCAATGGCTGTGCATGAAGAATTGGTGTCCCATTTGCAAGGCTTCACCAAAACCTTCATAAAAGAAAATTTGATGGTACAAATCACACGTCACTCAGTCTTTTTTTCTTTTATTTCTATTTCCTTTTTTCGCATTTATGTACATACATTAAAACATAGATTTCTTTTTGGCAAATACTTTAAACCCAGGCTTCTTAGCTTTGTGGACCCCATTTAATGGAAGTTACGTTCTCTTTATTGCTTTTGAATTTGATTATTTTTATGTCGGGTTTTAGTCTCTTTTTTTAACCTTTAATAGCAACGTTCTCATATTTTGCTTATGTGTAAATTAAATCGAGTGGGTTGCTATTATGGGTTACATATTGTTATTATTGGTAAAAAAAAAACATGTAAGTGTGTTTCTTTTTCGGGTAAAAAGATGTGAGTAATTGGTAGCATGGGTAGAAGTTAATGGTGTGTTTCGGTTATTTTAAACACTCCAATAATAATATCGTTTTGTTTATTATTGCATATCATTTTATATATATATATATATATATATATATATATATATATATATATATATATATATATATATAGGGTCCGGATCCGGTGAGGACTTCAATTTGGGTGAGGACTGCGAGGACAATTCTCGTCCACTCATTTCCTTAAGGGCAATAACGTCAAACGTAATTATTGATTTGACGTAATCCCATGCGGCGCTCGTCCATGGAACGTAATACGGACTCGAGGATATAATCACATGTTACTCACGTCCGTACAACATAATTTAGCCGGGTTTTTTATTTTTATTTCGTTTTTTATTGTTTTAAATATTATTTTTTGTTTTTTTTTTTCAGTTTTTTTTTCGTTTTTTTTTCAGTTTTTTTTTTACTTTTTTCGTTACTATTTCGAGTTTTTTTTTTTTTTTTTTTTTTTTTTACGTTTGTCGTTTAAAAATCGTTTTGCATCATATATCGTTTTGCATCATAACTCGTTTTGGATCTTGGATCATAACTAATTTTGAATCTTGGATCATAAGTTTTGGATCATAAAACATATTTTCGTTTTAATATTTTTGGATCATGTAAATTTTTTTTTTTTTTTGCTATTTTGATAAGTTTTGATTCATAAAATAATTAGTTTATAACAGTTTGAATAATTAAACGTATTTTGGTTCTTAATATTTTTGGATCATGTATGTTTTTTTTTTTTTGTTATTTTGATGGGTTTTTTACTTAAAAATATAAAAACGAATACTTAAAAACATTTTTTTCTAAAAATTCTTTTTGCAAACTTACTAATATAATGTCTACAATGTCCCCTTAAATTTTCATAATTTTTGGAGAATTTTTTTATTTTTTTGATTTTTTATAAAAATAAAAAATAAAAAATATTTTTTTTTTCAAATTTTCATGATGGTGCTTGTTTTGTAGAGAATTAAATTTTAAGAACTTTGGTTTTTTCAGAATTTTTTTTTTACAAAGAAAAAAAAAAGTTATGGCCCAAAAACTAAGTTGGTGGAATAAAAAAAACCCAGCAAACGAGATTGTGACAAGTGTCGCAATGGGGGGTGGGGTACTCGATCAGATTACTATATTACCCTTCTTAATTTGTATTACCCACCCAATAGTTTTAATTTTTAGACAACTAGCCCCCAAGCTTTTAACATGTGTCAATTTTTTCACAATGAATCTTAGCCACCCATTTTTCAAGATTAGAGGTCCAGATTCGTCCTCACAGTCCTCACCAAAATTGGAGTCCTCACCCGATCCTGATTCTATATATATATATATATATATATATATATATATATATATATATATATATATATATATATATATATATATATATATATATATTATTTTGCAAAATTCCGTTTGTGAGTAGAAAGAACTATTCATTTGGTTTTTTCTATCTTCAGAACCATAACTACTAAATTCAGATCATAGTATAATGGGTAAAACATGGGATACAAATTGAAAATAAGCTTTTATTTGGAAATATCAATTTTTAATCTTTTTATAAAAAACTTTTATATTTACGTTTTTTCCCCTCAACTAATTTTGAATTAATTGTTTTCATCCCTATTTATATTTATTATAAAGTTATATTATTGGTATTTCGTAAATTACGATTCCAGTCCCTTATTATATTTTAAAGATACATTTTCCGTCCCTTACGTAATTTGTCTTTGTCAAGCTGCGTTTTTCAATATATCGGGCTTCCGCAGCATCGCGCGGACAGTCCGAATACTAGTTGTTTAATTAAACGTTAACTTGAATAAACCCCTTAACCTTAAATAAACCCTTTATTGTTTCACTTTGTTATTATTGTTTCTATTTTATTTTTATTTCCATCTTTGGACTCCTTTTAACGTCATTTATTTTAATAATTTTGTTTTAGTTTATCCGGGTATTGAAAACAATTAAATTCCCCCAGCTGTTGAAAATAAAATCGCTTTTCAAAATGGTATAATTTGGATTTTTTTTATAAATTAAAATCGCTTTGGGAAATTGTATAATTTGGATTTTTATTTAAAGTTTCTTTTATAGGATTGATTTACGTTCAAAACCTATTCTATATGCAATTATGGTTGATATAGAGGTTAATTAATAAATATATTTAGTTTTGAATCAAATATGTAAATTCATGTTTTGTGAATATTCTTTTTAGTTAAATAATATTTTTAAGGGATTTCTTTTGTGTCCTAAGCTTAATATATATTGGGAGCGACTTTGGCTTTATTGTTTATGTTTTACATTTATAGCTGTATAACGATTTTGAGAATCTTGATATAAAGTTATAAACAATGTTTCAAATACCAAATGACGTGTTTTAATTTGTTTTTTCTTGAAAATCGGACTGATATAAAATTTTCACATCACACAAGGTAAAATCTAGGTTGGAAATAGGTCTTAAAATTTTCATGTTAAATATAGTTCTGATTCAAATTTTCAGTTGTTAGAAGTTAGAACATTCTTAAAATTTGATTTTGAACAATAAATTCTTCAAAACCAAATTCACGATTATGCTTGCTCTTCTCTTTTCGATTTAAAATTTTAGGGGTTTTTTTATGCATCCTATGATTACTTGATGACTCCCTCATTTTTTTTTGTCCTTTTGTTGTTCTTTATTTGTTTTTTGTTGTAATTTTTTTGGGTAGTCTTAAATAAACCACCTTACGTGTGTATGTGTGGATTGAGCTCCACACACATAGGTTTCATCATGAATGTTTTTTTTTTTTTTCACATTTTTTGATTTTTTGTACATTGTCATTTGTTCTCTTTTCATTTTAGGTATTATTATTACTTATTATTATTATTTGATTAATAATAAATAAAATAATAGTCATAAAATATAATTTTTATTAGCAACAAAATAAGTATTAGTAAACAAATAATTTATTTTATTTATAAATGTAATTTTTTTGATAACTATCATATACAATAACTCTTGAGATATTACAATCATTGTGGAGAATATTTCGTGGAATGTAGGCATTCATCGAACCCTAAATATGATTATCATCCAACTGAATGTTGTGATCTGAGGTAACTCCATAATGACAAAACTGTATGCATTGTACATGCTCCTTGTAAATCAACATTCACATAATGATTACTGTGAATAAGCATAATATCAATAATGGGTTGATTTGACCTGTCTTGTGGTCTAAGCCTTAGTAGGAAGCACGCCGATTAACCTTGTTTGCTTAGAAAATGAACAATTGCACCATATTTGTTTGCAATGAGAAAACTGGTGTCCGACATAATAAGTCAATATTCAGTTTCCGCAAAAGTTGATCCCTATTAATTCAACAAATGACCTATACGGTTGAAATAGTCTTCATATACCAAGTTGCAATCTTCAGGTGCCCTAATAACTCCTTGTATAAATCAGACCGAATTGTACGACAACATTCCTCCTAATATCCGAGAGCAACAACTATTGCCTAAAATCCACACTTTTCATCTCCAAGCAGATTTTCTATATGTCTGACGTATGGATTAAACAAGCGATTTTCGTAAACCACACTAATCAATTGTAAAAGTTTGTCAAATAATAATAATAATAATAATAAAAGACATTAATAATAAACGTGCATGATAAAAAACAAACGATTAAACGCACGGTTTTTTTAAATCAAATTGAACAATCGTGAAGTGAGCAATTAAAATTAAACGATTAAATACATGACTTTTTGTAAATCACATTGATTAATTGTAGAACTTTATCAAATAATAACAATAATAATGTAATACTATTAATAATAAACTTAACAATCTAATAATAATAATAATAATAATAATAATAATAATAAGATAAAAAAGACAACATAAAAAAGACAACAAAAAGACAAAAAAAAAATCAAATTAAAAGGGGCATATGAAATAAAAAGAACAACAAAATGATAAAATATCATGTCAAATGGAATACTTGAAGTAATTTAAAGAAGAAGAATGATACATATAACAACACCTATTTTTATTAATAGAAATAGCAAATGATAGTCATTGGGTGTAATATAATATAACAAAACTAATTTAGTATTAATATAAAAAAATAATTAAATAATATTGTAAAATTATTAAATAGATAACTATGATGATAATGGAAAAAAAAAGTTTATATTCTCATATTAGAAATATTATCACATAAAAACTAATGTTGAAAAAGATTTACTCATAAAAAACAATACAAATTTTAATACGATTGAAAACAATAATTATGTAGTTGTTTAAAGGTAAAATGACACTATAGTCCTATGAAGTTTTAACTTCTGTTTTAAAAGGTCCCTGAATTTTTTTTTTTTTATTTTCTAAGGGCATAAAGTCTAATATTCAGTTTTTAAATAGTCTTTATTGAAAAACCGAAGGTAACCCGATTACCCCTTGCTTTTTCCTTAAAAAGAATGCTACGCAAATATAAAACCCTAAACTTTTCTAGCCATTGCCGGCACACCATCACATTTAAGAATAGTTCGATCAATTAATTACTTACCATGATTATGGCTTTGATGTTATCTCGTGTCAAGTTAATAGCGTTTTGCAAATCACCGCCTTCGTTGATTCTTTCGTCCTCGCTGTAAAACGCCAACATCATCTCGTTTCTCACATTAACAAAAAAAAAAAGCGACCAACAAAAACCCTTAATTCCGAGGAGTATAACGAGATTCGGTCCATCAAAAACCGTCATGCTGAAGTGGAGGAGTTGCAGAGGACAATTACAGGAGGAAGGTTGAGTGATGATCGGAGGATGTCACCACCGCCGGCACCATTGTCGATGTGACGATGCCACCACCGCCGACACTGGAGATTGGGTCAGTAATGAAAGTTATATCAGAAGACGAAGATGAGAGAAGCTGGTGATGGATTTTCAGACGAAGATGAGAGAAGCTTCGTCTCTCTTTTCGGTAACACTCTCATTTTCTCTCTTCAGCAATGCTTGATCCAAGAATATGGAAGCTACCCCCCCCCCTTGCTGCTACCTCACCATCGCTACTCTAAAAAATCAGCACACTCTTAGTGTTTGAACCTCACTGCCCAATGGCTTCTTCTTCTGCGTCGTAACCAGGTCTATAGCTACTATGAACTTTGAAATCTCTCAAATCGATTTGTGCCTTTTAAAATTTTCAGGTTTTCCTCATCATTTCAGACACAAATCACACACACTGTCCACCATGTATTGAAGCTCAAGCACTTCTCAAGGCAGCTCCTGAAGGTTTGCTTCAATCGAATTGACCAAATTAAGCACACCGCTACAAACACAGGAAACCGATCTGATTTTCACCAGGTCAATTATGGCCAAAACGTTTTTGATGTTGTTGTTGTGGACTATTTGCCCTTACCACTTATAAATTTACTGATATGTATATATTTACTAGATAACCTTCTAAAGGGACGTAATGGACAGGTAAAACTCGAGTTCATGTCCTTAGAAAGCAAAAAAAAAAAATAATAACTTAGGGACCTTTTAAAACAGAAGTCAAAACCTTGTAGGAGTACAGTGTCATTTTGCCTTGTTTAAACGATGTATTGTAAATAACAGAACTCTTCAATTTTCAAACTAACTCTTTAAAGGATTAATTTGATAAAAAATTTATTCTAAAAATAAGCTAAGCTTGAAAGTCACTTAGAATGTTTCAACAATAACTTCTTGAATCATTTTACTAAATAACAACTTTGTTATACTTTTAGTAACATAGTTTTACTCAACCTAAAGGTTATGTATTTTGACTTCATACTCAATATACCAATTCATCAATTTTATCATATCTATAAGAAAATAAAATACATAACTAAACTAGCATATATCATCTCAAACAAGAAGGTTAATCAATCACGTGGTCCGTATTTTATCACAAAATGTAATGGATAAAGTGAATATTTTTTATATTTACGTAGGGTAGTTTCCAATATTATAGATGTGCAGTGGCGTCTTTAAAGATATATGAGTGGTACGATTGTATGGGGCCTTCAATTTTAAAGGGTCCTCGATAAAAAAAATTAATTTGATATTATATAGCAAAAAGAATTAGAAGACAAAAGTTATACTACATTAATTAATGTAAATTTGCATTCTAATAGTTTCATTCATGTAACATGAATAATGAAAATAAGGTTTTGTAAGTATGCTATCAATATCGATTGTGATATTAGAGTTTAGATATCAATATAAAGAGTTTACATATGTACGACACTAAAGGTCCAAAACTAACTCAAATTTACAAAATTGCATTTGGGGTTTATGGTCAAATGTACTATATGATCATTATTTAAATTATGTGGCAATGACAAGAATCATGAGAGAATTACAATTGCACATAGTATCATTTATGCACTTTAAATTCAAAGAAGTGAAAATGGATAAAACCCGCGCCTAGACCCGAATTGGAAAACCACAAAAAAATAGTGACAAAATTGATATAAGTAAAGCTGGTAACATTATCTAATATGGGCAAAAGTGACGGATTTTAAGTTAGAGAATAATTATTCTATGTCAATTGACAATTAAAATCGAAGTAATTTGGACGGTGAACATATGTAATTGAACAAATAATATGAACATATACGTATACTTAACATATTTGACTCGAGCTCCTGACATAGTGGGAGCTCTGCATAAACTTGTTGATGAAGAAAGAGATATAAAGATTGAAACACCCGGCTTTTAAAACAAAAACACCCCTGAAAATTTTTCATTTAAAACATAGGTTTCAGTACTTAAAACCATAAACAAAGGGGTATATTTTTAATAAAAAAGGGTACAAGTGTATCAAGGAGTATACAAATATAATAACCTCCTTATAAGCCGGGCTGCTATTGACAGCATCTACAAGTCCACTTCTTGAGTCACGGATTTTATCCTCACCCTTATCAGGGTTATGCTAACCTGCAGGGACATTTAACAAACGGTATGAGCTACGAAGCTCAGTGAGTAATCGTATCTGCAAATAACATATATAAAATACATTCATATATCTGTCTGGATATCGAATCCAAACTCCTAGCCTTACTGGCTGACCAAATATCTCTTAGGATTTCACATCCTAATTTATAGCCTTACAGGCTGAATCATAATAACCTGAAATTATCATGCCACGTCAGTTATTTGCACATATAATCATATCTAACCATTTCTGTCCCATGTTTCTTAGTCACAATGGACCGCACCGTATTTCATGGCTATTTAAGCCGCACCACGAGTCATAGCTAAATAAGCTGCACCAAAACATTTTCAATATATATATCATAGCCCTCAGGCCGCACCAATTGGTTTCAATAACCCAATATCATAGCCAAAAGGCCGCGCCATGTTCCTGTAACAATATCATAGCCAAAAGGCCGCACCATATACCTGTAACAATATCATATCCAAAAGGCCGCACCATGTACCTGTAACAATATCATAGCCAAAAGGCCGCACCATGTACCTGTAACAATATCATAGCCGTATAGGCCGCACCAGTTGGATATAGTATCCAATATCATAGCCATATAGGCCGCACCAGTTGGATATAGAATCCAATATCATAGCCATATAGGCCGCACCAAATATCATAGCCATATAGGCCGCACCAAATATCATAGCCATATAGGCCGCACCAGTTATTTTCATTTCATTTTATAATCATTTATGGCCCACGGCTCCGTTCTTGTCATTTCATTGACTCACGGCTTATCCGGTGTTGCCTTTTCAAGATTTGACTCACAGCTCCGTTCTTGTCTATCGTAGACTCACGGCTTATCTGGTATTGTCATATTATTTCTGTTATTGACTCACAGCTCCGTTCTTGTCTATCATAGACTCACGGCTTATCTGGTATTGTCTTTTCAATGTGTCTGTAAACTGTCAAGTTTCGTCCCCTGAATCTGTTTCAATCTGCAACAGTTCAATCAACACATATCATATGTGATATCAGTGAGATTACTCACCTGGATACTAGCTGCATTTAAATCCCGGTTGTTTCTTGCCTTTGCATGCACCACAACCATTTGTCCCATACCTATAATGTCATTCATTTTCACAATGATTATAGGTTAACATTTGTTTTAATTGACTCTAATGCATAAGAGTTCAATATTGCAACACTACAAACAATGTCTAGATGATAAACTTTCCATTTATCATCTTTTCATGAGTTTTACTATTCACCGAGGCATTCGTATTGATCTACAGTGCCCCCGAGGAGTCGAAAACTCAATTTAAAAATTTTCCCATACTTTTCAAACCATTTGGGACTTATGGTTCAAGTTTGAGGTAAATCGGACAAGCCAAACAAAAGTTAACATTTCTGACCCCCTGTCTGGAGGCGCACTGCGCCTAGATTAGGGCGCACTGCGCCCTGCACCTGTGCAGCCTCCTGATCAGTCGCGATTTGGGCACTGTAGCATGCAGTTTTGGCCTATTAAGTCCTTAATGCTGTTCTTAATCGTTTGGGGTTCATTCCTAGGCTAAAACCTTCTATTAACACAAGGTTTTTAACCATTAAAACCCACTCAATCAATCAAAATGAGAATTAGGGTTCTTAGTTCCAAAAAACCCAAAACTTTAAATTCATCAATAATAGCAACCTACTTCCATATTCTTGAATTAAGTCCTTTTAGCATGACTTACTGGAAGTATTAAGCTATTACAACACATAATTCTTGACTGAAATTTCAGTCATCAAGTTCATTTTATCAAGAACACTCAAGAACTTAGGTTAGAATTCAAATACTAACCTTGTTTAACTTAGGAATCACCAATTCCAAGCTATGATTCCAATTTCCTGCTTCAATTCCATGATCTCTGCAGAAATCGCACCTTCAAGACCCCTCCCGATGCTGCTAAAATTTTCAGCCAACATTAATGGAGGTATTTTCTTTTTATATTTTCCAGATTTTCACTTTTAGTCCCTAAGTTTCATTTATTGAACTTTTGGCACTATAATCAAGTTTTATTACAATAAAACTTTCATTTCTTATACTTTTGCCACAAGCAACAATAATTTTACATAATTGGTCCTTCACTTGGTCAAATGACCAAATTACCCTTTTTATGGTAAATTGACCAATTTACCCTTTTCTAGTATTAACTTTCTAATACTTAGAACACCATATTAAATCATAAATACACTATGATTAACATATTAATACTTGTCAAAAGTATCGTGGTGTTACAAAGATCAACATGTCTTGTTATGTATGAACTTAGTAGACTTGAGTTGTCACAAGTATGGTTATATGATATCATAGCATGGCTAATGTAAATACCTTAACATGCAACTACAATATGAAAACATGTCTATTGATGAGGTAGTGAGTAATGTGGGAGCACTTATTTAGTTTTTTAATACTACCGAAAGCATGGGTTTGAGAAGGGTCTAAATTGTGCCAGAGTTATAGGTTCTGATTTAGGGATTGTTTTGGTGTTTCTTGAGACATATAATAAAAGAATAACTTATAAGAAAACAAATTTTGATAAGAGCGATGTTGAGTCGTCGACACTAGTACATGAACTTTCACCTCAATAATTCTGAAGGATTCAATGTTTTGACACATGGTTGATAAAATTATTGGTTTATTAGAGAAAATGTTGAGCAATACAAGCAATATAAAGACATTTTGGTTTCTTATTCACAATAGAAAAGTTAAAGTCATTGAATATTGGTGAGCTAAAGACAGGTTGCAAAGATCTTGAAAAGAGGTTACAAAATGGTCATACATCATACTTATATGGTGATGATTTATTTAAAAACCTAAAATTGATACAAAAATTACCAATCGAACATAATACATCTGAAAGCATACTGAATTTATTAAAAAAAAAGGATAAACACATATACTGTTTATTTTCTAGCATATATAATATAGTTGATTTGTTCCCGTTATGGTTGCGTCATCCATTAAAAGCTTTTCAAAACTAGATCTTTTAAAATTTTAATTGCGATTGACCACGTCTTAACAAATATTAAATGCTTTAGATTTGATTTTGATCTTTTTTTTGGAAACGACAAATAGCATTAAAAAAAAGGGTGGGGGAACCCTCTACCAGCAAGAAACTAGCAGAGGGATCCAAAGAGAAACACGACAGTTAAGAAATTACAAACAGGAAAATGGGGAGTTAACCCAATTACACTAAGAGATACTACCAACTCCAGTTCTATGCTTAATCCAGGAAAAAACAAGGGACTTAACAGAGTCCAACACCAATCTGGGGGACGAAGGGACCAAATTGAAGAGGCGGTTGTTTCTAGCTTTCCATATGCACCAAAGACCACCATATATAATAGCCCATAAGATTTTCATTCGCTTAACACCTCTAGTCGCTGCATTGGCACTGTGCAACAGATCCTTCACATCTCCTAATTGACTCCACGGTAAGCCAACCCTATCGAAAATATCCTTCCAAACAGTTGACGCAAAAGGGCATGCCACAAGGAGATGATCTCCAGTCTCGTCCATCCCTATACAAGAACCGCATAACACCGAAGGAACGAAGATACCTCGATTATTCAAAGCCACCGCAACAGGAATTTTCTTCGCCAAAGCTCTCCAAACAAAACATACCACCTTAAGAGGGGCAACCTTAATCCACTTGAAGTTTCAGTCACAAATAAGATGAGAGGCTCTTTCCACCCTATTTCTCAGTAAGCCCACAGAAAAGTACCCATTAACCACAAAGTTAGAGCCCCACGTCTCTCCATCAGTCCCAATTTTGATAACATCACACGTGCGAATGTTCATAGACCCCAAAATTTTCCTGCACTTATCAATACTTTTCCAAACACCAGTCATACAATTGAGAGCAAAGTTTGATCCCTGGTCATGCTTGATTTTATGAATACAATTAATAGTTTGCGCCCACAAGGAATCTTTTTCACTCTTAAGTTTCCACCACCATTTACAAAGCAAGGCGATATTCATGGCGCGAATGGACCCTAAACCGATCCCCCCAACCTCCTTCGGGGCTAACACTTTATCCCAAGACACCCAATGAATGGAATTTAAATCTTTATTACCACCCCACACGAATTTTCTACGGATCTTCTCAAGGGCCTCAATGACACCCATCGGGGCTAAGAAAATGGAAAGATAATACGATGGAAGGCTCCCAAGAACAGCCTTCGCAAGTGTGATACGCCCACCAAAACTAAGATTCTTAGATTTCCAACTTGAAAGCTTTGATTTGACTTTATCAATGATCGACTTCCATGAATTTTTACGGTTCATGTTGGCACCAACGGGGACTCCAAGATACACAAAAGGAAGGGAAGCCGACTCACAACCGAGGGGGGCTGCCCATCTTTCAACCTCTCCGCTATTTGCACCGATACCAAACACCCGTGATTTATGAAAGTTGACCTTAAGCCCAGAAGATGCATAGAAACATTTAAGAATTCTAGCAAGGTTGGAAATATTGGCTCTCGACCATTCACCCACGAATAAAGCATCATCCGCATAAAAAAGATGGGAGATAGTAGAGGTGGAGTTTGGAATGTCAATCCCATTAAACACGCCCTTCGCCACCGCCGCTTTCATAGCCAAATTCAGCCCCTCCATAACAATAATGAAAAGAAAGGGGGATAGGGGATCCCCTTGTCTCACACCCTTTTGCATCGAGAACTCAGAAGTCGGACTACCATTCAGGGGTCGGAAGCTAGAAGTAAATATTGCGAAATTTGATAGGATTGATAATAGAAGGAGGGATTTCATTTCTTCTAAATCTCACGCCCCCTCCAGTTCCCCATTATGCTAACTCGGTGCCGGCGTCGAAGCGAGATTCAAGGTCGTTTGTGGAGGTGGCTGTCGGGCGTAAGGAGGGCGCTCCTCCCCCTCCTCCCTTGACTTCCGCCCCGATTTCTCTTAATGTTGGATCATTGTTTTCGGAATGGATGAATAGTAGTCTTACTATTATTGGAGAAGCTCATAGTGTGGAGCATATGGGGAACATCCCTACATTGATTTGGGAGGGTGACGATATGATACATGGAGCAAAGTACTTGGGTGATTTTGATCTAGAATGAGCTTCTTGCACATATTAATTATAAACATATAATAGATTAATTTTCCTTTAAAAATGCTAGAGTATCAATGCTTAGAAAATTGAAAGGAAACTTTATATGGAGTCTTAATTTGATTTTAACACAAGATCTCCAAAATGTCATGATCATATGCCATATTTGGCTACTATACAAGTGAAAGATTCGCCTCTCAAATAGTTGTAAACCATCAAAATGCAAGAAGATCAAACGGGTATTATGTTATTATATTAGAAAATGTCAAAATAATATATTATTAGATTAGTGACATTAACAAGTGTAAGTTATATATATTATAATAATTATTGAAACTAATAAGGATTGTCTTATTGAATTAGAAATAGCCATTAACGTGGTATAATAAATAAAAATAATAATTAAAAAGTAGCATTTATTATCATTAAATCTCATTACTATCTAATAATAATTTTGTGTAATGGAACTCAAGTAATAAAATGTTAATTTAGATCCTTAAACGATTTGGAAATATACAAAAAGATTTTACATCATGAGAAGCTATGAGATTTATTTATTGAGATGTTTATGATTAACCATGAAAATCTTATGAGATTCTGACAATGGAATAGAGTTCGAGAATTTGTAAAAACGGTGAAACAAAAGTTGTCAAAATTAGAGTGCCTTAATGAGAATAAAATACAAAATATGATACATAAATTTAAATTCGAAGTAAATGTATTATTTTATTTCAACTGTTAAGACTTTTTTTAACGTAAATTTAAAAGCTAAATACTAGACATAACATGTAATTGATCAAACAATAACATGTAATTGATAAAAAATATTCACTCTTAAAGGTCTTTTAATACCTGGCTGATTGGCAAAATCATTTATCCTAAGGATTAATGTCGTGAAAGTCAAATCAGTTATTTAAAAATGTTATTTTAATCAATTATTTATAAAGTATCTCTACTTAAAATTGCAGTTTTCGTTCATACAAAATACAAGTTACTACTCCACGTGAATAAGAAATTGATGTTTGCCGAATGATATGTTTTCAAAATAGAACAATGTTGAAGTAAATAACATAAAAGAAACACTTATCAATAATGTGGATACATGATTCTATAAATAAGAATAATTATATGGATATTTAACACTTTTAGATTTAAGTTTCATTGCATTGCATGTTCTTTGAAACATTAAAATACTTTTATTTATAACCCCCAAATCAACATACTTTTATCTTAAAGTCAAAACAACCATATACTTATAGTTTTAACAAAAAAAAAAGCAACATACTTATATTTTTAACCCAAAACAAACAATGCTTTAGATTCTAACAAAAAATAACAATGGATATATATTTTTACCCCAAAATAACAATGTGGATTTAGATATGACATAATTGTAAATGACATTTTTCGATACATCGCGTTTTATTTAGAATATGGCATATTCCTTGAAAATAAATTAATTGTTGAAAGGAAACTTATTATTGTCGGCCGTGTTACGCGGGTAAAGCCTAGTATGTATGTGTGTACACACACACACACATATATATATATATATATATATATATATATATATATATATATATATATATATATATATATATATATATATATATATATATATATATATATATATATATATATATATATATATATATATATATATATATATATATATATATATAGGGAGAGGTTCAAACGAGGAAAATTAAAAGTTTGAGAACGCGAGGACAATTCTGGACCAATCATTTCACAAGGGTATAAAAGTAATCTTAGTATATCTATATTAGTAAATAAAATCAAGAAAATTATAAGTTACCTAAAATAATGGGATTGATTATACTTATTTCCTTAAATATATATTTTTTGAATTTTGGTGAGTTTTTTTTTTTTTTTGAATTTTTGTCACTGAATTTAGTGGGTTTTTTTTTTTTTTTTGCTTTTTTGAATTTTTTTCACTGGATTTAGTGGGTTTTTTTGCTTTGTTTTTTTGAATTTTCGTCACTGAATTTAGTGTATAACTAGTCGACATTGACAATGAAGTAAAATTCATCAACGAATATTCGTATATAGATATGTAACCTGGCAAAATTCAATGTAATTCATTAATGAATATACGTAAATAACATTGGCATTACAATGAATATTCGTCACTGAATTTAGTGAATAAGCATTCGATATTGGCATTACAGTAAAATTCATCAATGAACATTTGAACAGGGGATATGTAACATGACAATTTGAAGATAATTTCAATACACCCTAATCATCAACGAATACACCCTAAACATCAAGCTTTAAGCTCTATTTCTTTAATCTGATTTGCACCTTAATCATCAATGAATACACCCTAATCATCAATGACTACATCCTAATCATCAATGAATACACCATAATCATCAATGAATACATCCATGTTCAAAAGATCAAGCTTTAAGCTCCATTTCTTTTGACTTGAAATATTTTTTTTCTGCTGAAATCTGCATGTTTGGGTAGTAAGCATCTGTGATACCAAAAAAAATTATAACATCCAATAGTTGTACATTAGCAAAAAAAAAAGTTTATATAGCAAAAAATAGTTGTATTCATTAATGAATAACCATCGTACAATAGTTGTATTCATCAATGGGTACAGAAAAACTGTATTCATCAATGAATATAGCCATGGGGACGGAAAAACTCATTAGCATGCAAAATTTAGACAACAAATTGAGATAAAAAGTAGTATTAAACATGAATAACATGTCCAAAACAACATGTACACTTTTTAAAAAAAAAAGACACTTTGCTTTACTTTGTAACTATTTCTTTACCAATTATAGCAACCTACTTACACTTAATTTACAAATAACAACAATATAGTTATAATTTATGTACTATGTATGTATTCATCGATGAATATAGTTGTATTCATTAATGAATAAGCATCGTACAATACTTCTGTTCAATCTAAAAATATTAACATTCATTGATAAAAAACGAAAATTAACTAAAAGAATATTAATTGATGAATATATATTCGGCAATGGATACGACTGTATTCATCAATGAATATGATTGTATTCATCAATGAATCAAGATTCAAACTTACGATCTCTAAAAGAATACGACTCTATTCATTGACGAAAATATATTCATCAATGAATACGACTGTATTCATCAATGAATCAAGATTCAAACTTACAATATCTAAAAGAATACGACTGTATTCATCAATGAATACGACTGAGAAAAGTCTTTACGACTGTATTCATCATGAGAGTATTTACCTATAAAAAAAACTAGTATGTATTGAGAGTAAATTTTGAACCGTGCATAATTTAACAAAAAACAACCTTGTCAATGAAATAACCAGCGGTGTGACTTTTTCGAGTCTTTTCAGCCACCTGTTTGATGTAATCAAGAGTCTTCTTGATTTGGCTACCTTCCGGTACATCATCTTCGAGCTCCTCCACCACCTTGTCCACATTATCAGCCACAGATTCCACCATCTCCGTTATTTGTTCCGTCGTATCAACTATGTGGTCAACTTTCTCTAGATCACGAAAACCTCAATACTTTAATTCAAAACTTTTTATTCGAACATTAAAAAGAAATGGGTTCCAGACTTCGAATGGTCACCACCGCTAAGCAGGTGAAGGATAAACGACGATCGACTGCAATTGATGCCTTAGGATCCGAAGTTAATGCAAGGACTGGCTGGAGCAACACCCCCGCACCACCATCCCACGGTGGTTCTACAGTGGCGATGAGGTTGAATCCGGCAGCCAAAGGCTACCGGAAACAGAGACGGGATGGGACGGAAAAAAAAAAGAATGAGATACCGGAAAGAACTTACCCCACAGAACGCTGCACCTCCTCCGACCAGAGGTTCTGTTCAGCACCGCTGCCCTCACAGCCCCGTCGATCTGCTCCACCCCGCTGTCCACCTTATCTCGCTACCCACTCTGATTCTCTCTCTCACGGTTAGAGGTGCACAAAAGCCGGTTAAAAACCGGTTTCGGTTATTTAAAAACCGGTTTTTTAAAAACCGGTTTTTTTAAAAACCGGTTTCGGTTATAACCGGTCCGGTTTTGACCGGTTTTTTTTTAAACGAGATTGAGTTTCAAACCGGTTTTTTTCGATTTTTAAACCGGTTCGGTTCGGTTAACCGGAAGAAAAACCGGTTTTTTTCGGTTTTTAAACCGGTTCCGTTTCAGATAAAAAACCGGCTAAAAAACCGGTTCGGTTAAAAAACCGGTTCGGTTATTAAAAAACCGGTTATTAAAAAAACCGGTTCGGTTATTATTTTCGGTTATTTAAAAAACCGGTTTTTTTGTGCACCTCTGCTCACGGTACATAAACTGGAAATGGAAAATGGGATGAGGAAAGGTAGGATGGATGTTCTCCAGAATTTGAACGGAAGGGGAGGTCTCCGGAATTTGAACGGAAGGGAAGTTCGATATACACGACATCAAATCGCGATATACATGGCAACAAAGCAAATACCATACTTGAATAACGAAGATTAAGGAAGCATTAATTAAAAATAAAATCAAAATACCTATAATACCCTTATCTGATTATTTAAATTGCAAAATGATACATTAAATTTTTGGTATTTACATAAACATCACAATAATATAAACCATTGATCTTGTGATTTAGATGGTTGGGATCTGTCATCGCGTTCTCAACCTTTTAATTGTTCTCGTTTGAACCTACCTCTATATATATATATATATATATATATATATATATATATATATATATATATATATATATATATATATATATATATATATATATATATATATATATATATATATATATATATATATATATATATATATATATATATATATATATATATATATATATATATATATATATATATATATGGAGTCAACCCTATGTGTCTCATAGGATTTTTGAAGTTAAAACAAGTGTTTGATTTTAGTGCTCGAATATATTGTTTAGTTTATTTATATAGCCTTTGATTTGTCACTTATGCTTTTTAGACGCGTATAATGCTCGATTAGACATCATTTGTGGCTTTTACTTAAACATTTAAGATTTTTATTAAAGAAAAAGACATATATAGTCATCAATTTTGTAGGCCACCTTGAGGAATAGCCGGTGGAGATTGTGAACTTGTTAAAATGATGTCGTTTTGCAATTTCACAGGCTCTAACAACAATTTTTCAAGAGGTTCGGCGAAATTGGTGGGCCCTTACGAAAAAGTAGTATAATTTTTTTTTTCATTTTACAAACAATGGGGTTAGAAAGTTCTTTTAATTTTTACTCAATTTCGATCTTGGTTCAGATTTCATTTTTTGTAACCTAACTTCGATCTCAATTCAAACTTTATATCCTACCTCAGTTATGATTCTTAAGATTTTTTCATTTTATCAACAAGTCCATTCTTGGTGAGGCCATTCCTCAGTACCACATTAAGAAATGTTCATATTTTTTACCTTTAACAATGACAACTTCTAGTACTTCACTAAGAAATGATGATATTCTATATTGAGAAATTACAATTTCTTAGTACCCTACTAAGAAATGGTTATATTATGCATTGACAAATGACAATTTTCTAGTAGCCAACTGTAAAAATTTTCATTTCTGAAGGTAAAACATGACAATTCCTCAATGGGATATTGTGTATAGAATATGACTATTTAACAGTGTTATGTGGAAATTAGTTGAATGAATTTTAATAAAAAATTATATATAAACATATATATATATATATATATATATATATATATATATATATATATATATATATATATATATATATATATATATAATTAAAATACAATTCATACATTAATAGTATCTAAATCCACAAGTTACATAAATATAAGAGTAAATTACAGAAACAATCTCTAAAGTATCCCAAAACTAACATAGGGTACCCAACTATCCAGTTTTCACTCCATGAGTCACTTAATTATACATATCCTAACAGATTGGTCCCTCTGGTCGTTTGTGCCGTTAGTCTCCCGTTAAACCGGGCACAGGTGAACTTTAAGTAGGGGTATTTTTATACATTCGCATTTGTGTCAGTAGGATGTTAATATAAGCGGGAAAAACATCTCGTTTACTCCAAATGTCAAACACACTCTCCAATCACATTTGGTGTGGTAGAATTCAAAGACAAGGCGAAGCAGTTATGGTTCGTTGCATATGTGGAAGGCTAGCGACTCTTTGTACGTCCTGGACAAATCTAAACCCAGGAAGGCGATTTTGGAGATGCAGTCAATGTGGGTTTGTGGGTTGGTCAGACCCTCCCATGTGTCGTCGATCCGTAATGATCATTCCAGGTTTGTTGCAAGCGAGGCGGTTGCATATTCAAGAAATAGGTCGACTTGAAGGAGAACTGAGGGTAGCTCAAAGGTACAAGATGGTTCTGGTTGTATCTTGGATGTTCTTCATCATCTTCGTGATGTTTACTACGTTTGAGTAGTTAGTTGGTTTTAAGATTTACGGTAAGTGTTATTCTAAGGGGGTATTAGAACATAATATTTTGGGGTTGTTTTATGTTTATGTTAATGGGATTACTCAAAATTTTGTATAAATTTATAGTAGTTAACATTTCTACTAGATTATGATGTTTGATCCGTTTTGTAAGCTTCATGAACCAATATATTAATGTTAACTACACTTGGTTTATCCGTTTTGTATGATTCATGAATCATGGTGATTGTCATTATTTAACGTTGTTATTAAACCCTCCTTGTACCTTATAAAATGTACACTATCAATGTAGAAAACCACAACTATGACTATATTGTTGTTATTTCATAAATGGGCAATCGGACAATTTTCAAATCAGTAACCTAATATTTATTTGCAAGTTTAACTATAGTCTTTTGTCCGAGTGAATGAAAATTTTGTTCTGAAATTGATGTTAAAACATTTAAAGTTACTGAATGTGTTTCAGTAACATTGGGGGTTGTTACTATTCGGTGGCATTTTTACGAATGGTACACATTTATCAAAGAAAATATCACTTACCTTTAAAGTGGATGTGGTTTACTTCATAATTGGCATTGCAAGTGTGGATGAATTAAATGATTACCGCCTATGAAGGCGTCTTTTCATCTAGATATGCATTTAATTGCCCTCTAATCAGTGGTCATATCCACCATCGGCAATTGATGGTTCTAGATGACCTTCTACTATATATAACATACACCCCATTGTTCGTCAAACACAAATTCTCAGTTAGCATAAGACAATGAAGGCAAAAGCTTTACAAACCCTGCTTGATGCTTTGATCAAATCGGCGGAGGAGAACAAAAAGCTCATTCGTCAGTTAGAGGGTAAGATGGAGAAAGACAACAACGAGAAGAACACAATGCTGGACTCTTTGGAAGCTTTACCAAAGTATATGAACTACGTGTCTGCAAAGAAGGCAATCACTGACGGTAAGGTGAAGGCTGCCCAGATTCTTGACCTTGCTTACGACATGAACAGGTTGCTTACGGAGGAGATCGATGGCTACAAAGAGCTGTTCAAACTCGTTGAATATGAGGTTGAATACGCTTAATCAGGTTTGTTGTCTTGCAAGTAGGTCAAGGTCTGTTAAATAAGTGTAGGCGATGGGGAAGTTTAAAACCCTTTTTTTGTTTGTGTTTGAGGTCCGACTGGTGGTTAGAAGTTGAAAAGTTTTTTGATGTTTGTGTTTGGTGTCATTTTGGATGGTTTTGTGATGGGCATGTTGAAAAAGATGGTCTCTTGCTGGTGGCATGTAATGGAATTTTCTTGAATATTAATATATGGTTTTCAGTTACATTGTATATGTCTTTTTGTATCCGAAAGTATAATTATTTTACTCCATCAGGTATAAGAAGGATGTTCAGATTTGTGAACAATTGGGATGTTATGATGTTAAAAAAATGCTAAAATATTAACAGATACCTTAAATAAACCTTTTGGCAAAGTACATTGCTAATTGATATGTGATGAAGAATCTGATTTGTAAACGATGTTCTGATGTTAAAAATTGATTTAATAGAATATTTCATGTAAAACATTGTTCAACCAAGCTACATGATATGTGAACGATGTTCTGATGCTAATTTATGCTTTAAGATTAATAGATTGCTTAAGATATCATAATGGCAAAGTACATTGCTATTAACATAGTATATTGATATGATGGTTTCTGCCTTATGATATGTCTAAATTCGTTAAAACATACCAAACATGTATTCTAATGTATTTTATAATAATTATAGGATGATGAATTAAATTGGAATATCACTTATACATTGGGGCTAAAAACGGATAAAAGGCCAAATACAATAAATATGACTTAGCAACATACTTTGTCCAAAATGGTATATTTTGCAATGTACTTTCCATAAATGGTGTATTAGCAACATACTTTGTCAAATTGGTATATTTAGCAATGTACTTTCCAGACTAACAGTCTAGTAAGAACATACTTTGTCCAATTGGGTTTTTAGTAATGTACTTTCCAGACTAACAGTCTATTAACAACATACTTTGTCAAATTTGGTTTTTTAGTAAGGTACTTTCCAGACTAACAGTCTTAACAAACACATAAGTTATTTATAACGCATACCATGTCAAACAGTAATAACATACCATTGTCTTAGTTATCATAACTTCCCTAACGTAACAAACATCTAAATATTGTCTGAGGTAGAAATTATTAAGACACACATCAACCATAACCAGCAACCATATTACCAACTCCACTTGCAACAAAACTAACCACCAGACCTAACCTCCTATCGTTACATCACTTCCTATTCTTCATATCTGCTTCACTTCGCCCTGACCCCTTTTCCCTTGCCAGCTTCATCCTTGCAAGACCTCGCATTGTGACCTGGATTGTGACACTTGCCACAGGTCACGGTAACATATTTTTTGGACAGTTTGTATGGGCCCTTTTTCTTTTGACTCCCTTGAGATGTGGATTCATCCGGCCCCCTCCTTCGTTTAACTTTAGGTCATCCCACCTGTAATGACATTTGAATTCTCAAGTTAGAGGTCCTTAAATTGAAATGCTAAACCAATTAATATACATTATTAAAACCATACCTGAATGTGATGCTTAAGGTGAACCAATGTGGTTGGGCAATAAGATTTTAGCCACAAATCAGGTCCGTTGATTGGTTCAATGGTACACTTGTACATGCTCTTCCATGTTTCCAATCTATAGTAGGGATGCACCATCTCTTCACAAACTGGCACTTTTTCACCATATGATGCCTTGTCCCATAATGCAGCAACGACATGCTTGCAAGGTATCCCAGTTAATTCCCATCGACGACAACTGCATTCCTTCTTGGTCATATCCACAATAAACTATTCACCAAACTCTGTTGAGACTTGATACTTGTGATTTCCATTGAAAATACTTCTACACTTGGATGCCTCTTCCTTTACTTTATCCAGCAATCCTTGAGCAGTTGGGGTTAGCAAGCCTTCACTTCTGGCAATATGCTTTTGGAAAGTCACAATTTTTTTCATCAAGTACTCCCGGATATACTCCAAACATGAGATGATGGGTCTGTCTCTCCCCTCCACGATTTTGGAGTTAAACACTTCACAAACATTATTCAATAGCATATCTGAATGATAACGACCTACATAAAATGCATATGATAATCAAAGGTTTATGTTATGTGATTAACAATATAACTAACTTAAATTGAGATTCATATTAACAAATGTAAATAATAACTATACCTGAAAAAGAACTCCTACTCCAATGTTTTGCTGGTATTTTATTCAGCCATTCGAAAGCCTCTTTGTTCACAGTCTTCAATTCCTGCATTGTTGTGTTGAAATAGGGGACTGTAGCTGCTCTTGCACATTTCCAAAGGAGATCCTTTATTGGTTTTCCCTTCCAATGGAGTTTCATATTCTCATGAATATGACGAACACAATACCTATACTTAGCAGCTGGGAATACTTTAGCAAGTGCTGGTACCAAACCCTAAGTATTAACAAGTTAATGTCATGTAAACATATGTAACAGTACTCAAAGTTCAAATAAAAAGTTAGATCAAGTTGCAGGTACCTTTTTGTCGATCACTTATGAAAGTGAAATTCGATTTTTCCCCAATGTCAAGATCTTCTCCTAAACTGTCCAAAAACCAAGCCCATGAAACCTTGTTTTCAGCTTCAACTATCGCGTATGCGACTGGGTATATTCCGTTGTTACTGTCTAAACCAACTGCACTAAGAATTTGACCTGGATATGGTCCCTTCATGAAAGCCCCATCAAGACCTAATATTTCCTGTTGCCCTAATTTGAACCCCTCCTTTAGTGGTCCCAGACATATGTAGATACGTTTGAAGGTTCGTGTCTCATCAGAGTAAACAGGAGCAGATTCAACACCAATTTTAATACTCGTACCTGGATTCCTCAATTGGACTTCCATTGCGTAATCTCTGTACTGCTTCTCGTAATCTCCCCTTATCCTGCTCTTCGCGATGGCCTTGGCACGAAATACTTTCATAAAAGTTAAATTAAGCTTGTACGTACGTTGGAGTTCCTCTCTTAGGGCAGACATGGGTATTTTAGGGTTTCCCTGAAGTTGCTGTATGATTTTGTTCGCGATATACCCTTGTGTACACGATTGAATTTCTTTACTACGCAAACAAGTGTGGATCGGGTAATAAGTTTTTACCCTCCACCTGTTATCCTCTTTTGTTTGAGACACATGCAATGTCCAAGGGCAATCTATCTCACTATTTTTTATTTTTTTCCTTTTGATTTGAATCAGTGGTCTCCTACCAAAGTTTGGCCCACCAGGAACATCACCAAGACATCTTGCACGAATCCTAACCCCATCATTTTTTACCATCCTTAGTTGTCTGTTTGTGTATACAGACAAATTTTGTATGGCTTCTTTCACAACATTCTTTTCAGGAAAATACTCACCAACCTTAAAATCCACTTCCTTGTTGCTCACATTGCGTGGTCCACTTCAATGCCGATTGAATTTAAGAACTTTTCCCTTTCACTAATGTCACGATCAAAACAGTTGAATTGGTTGGAATTCAAAACTAACATCTCCTCGTCTTCATTGAATTCACCTGCTTCCTCTTACACAGGAGAATCCATAACAGTACTTAACACTTCATTGTCGTCTTCGTCATCAGCAACTCTTTCTTCTTCTTCTAGGTGGACACTACTTCGGTCGTCACTGTAGTCATCAGGACCACTATTTGACCGGGCTGCAACTTCTTCCGTCAACTGTGTCACAAAGGTATTGCTTTCTTGGAGGTTTTCATTGGTTTGTCGCATTGAATCATACCAAACATTATCAGTTAGCGGCGATATATTTGGAAAAGGGTTAGTCCTTACCTCCCATTTGTTGGATTAGGTGTCTAAGCCATGACTTATAATTTATATTTACCTATTAAATAGAAGCAAAGTCCATTTGGGTTGCCCTCATAGCTGGAGGTTTGGTAGAAAGTTCGGTAGAGAGAAAGGTTGGTTTATTATGGGATTAATAAATCAATAGAAATAAAAGATATGGTTTGTTAATATATTAAAGTGATAATATATTAATTAGAAACTATGTTGATTGATTAATAATTAATCAGAAATTAATTGGATTAATTTCTGTGGCATTAATTGGATTAATCAGGAGGTCAGGGATTAAAGTCGTACAAATTCAATAGTTGAATTGCGGTGCGCGGCGCGCCAATGTAAAGGCCGCGACGCGCGTACATATTCGTACGAATTCAATAGTTGAATTGCGGCGCGCGGCGCGCAAACGATCTGGCCGCGGCGCGCGTACAGATAATCCGGAAAATGGGTTGCGGCTAGGGTTTTTAGCTTTACCCTTTGGTTCCCTATAAATAGGGAACCCTAGACCTCATTATCAGTTGCTCATTTCTGTTATTCTCTCTGGAATTTTCGTGACCTTCCTCTGGCTCCCTGGGTGTGATCTCATTTGAGGCAGGACACTTGTGCTGCTTAGCTTCAAGATTAAAACTAAAGGTTAGTTTTTCTGATTTATTCTTTTAGTTAATTTTTGTTTGGCCTTTAGGAATTAGTTACATGTTCAAAGTAAAAAAACATAGATCTTTTCTAGGTTGCATGTGAACTTAGGTTATTTAGTTCATAGTTGCGGAAAACCTTTCAGTGGTATCAGAGCGTTTGGTTGTTTTCTTATTGAATGGCTGTAATAGTTTTCCTAATTAGGGTTTATTGTTTATAAATCTTTTGGGCCTGATTTCGATTTTGGGGTTTAGGGTTTTTGAAACCCTAGCCCCTCCCCCCTTCTTTTTCGATTTTCCTGGTTAGGGTTTTAGGAGGTTTTCTATTTTTGGTAACTTTAATTGGTTAATTAAATGGATAACCTTAAACCCAGTTTGTTTGAATTCGATAATTAGGGGTTTAAGATAGGTTTAAATTGATTTGATTAATTTGGAAAAACCTATCTACATTTGAATTAATTTAATTAATTGTTTAATTAAAAGATAATTCAAGGGATTTAATTTAATTTTGGTTTAATGGTTAAATTTCAAAAATTAAAGGATAAATCCTAAAATATTTTAAAAGGATTAAAAATATCTAGATTTAATTAATTTAATTAATAGTTTAATTAAAAGATAAATTAAATCAAATTAAATGTTTAATTTAATTTGAAATTTAATAGTTAAATTTCAGGAAATTAAAAGATAAACCAAGAATATTTTAAATGATTTAAAATACATCTTATATATATTATTAAAGGTTAATACTATATGTATAAGATAAATTGGTTAGTCAAATCATTAGTAGGCCTCATTCACGAAGCTGGTCTATAAAGTGGGTATAAGGAGACTGCCTATAAAATGGCAGTCTAATGGGTGTTCACCCTCACCCACCGCTCGCCTGATCAGTGGAAGGTCGTTAGCCGAACAGTTTTGATAGGACTGCTTAATCATTAAAAGTATAATGATCAAAGTACTAGAACCCGTTCAAGAATTCCCAATCTAGTTACTTTAGAAAAAATGTGAATTTGATGCTAACCCATGAAATCGCACATTGCACTTTATGAAACGTTGGTGGAGTGTGTGTGGGTTACCGGCACACCAATGGGGGTTCATAAAGAGTGGCAATGGGTTTCTCGGGTGTTATCATTGTTGATGGAGCGTGTGTGGTTAACCGGCACATCAATTTGAGATGATAATGGACCCCGAGAGTACCAAGCTAATTTGCATGGTTATTCACACCCGGTTTGTGATCCTCGGCATCCCAGTCACAAACGGTGGGGCATATCCGAGATTAAACATGTCATTGAACAGTTCAATGAATCTCACAGATCTAGGAATTTCATAAGACTGAAATTGATAAAAGTTATCTACCTTAATGACCACTGTGTTGTGACTACGGCATCCCTCTTCACAGCATAGTTGGGGTATTTTGGATCCTAGCCTTGTTAAATAATAAATTAGGTAATTATTTAAAAGGATTAATTAAACTAATAAATTCTGTTTCCTTTTATAGATGTCTGAATCGAGTGTCCATTCTCATCTTCCTCCTCATTCACCCATTTCTGAGGGCATCAGAAAGCACCTGCTAAATATGGAAAGGCTGACTGGCCTTAACTATGTGGAATGGCTTCGCAATTGGAGAATGGTTCTTGTTATTGCTGGCAAGCTACACCTCATTTAGTACCCGATCCCAGTTCCACCAAAACATGTCATCACAAAAGGTCTTTATGATGAGCATGACCTATCATTTGATGAATCTGAGGAAGTTCGTGACCTCATGCTATTGACCATTGAGCCCGAGTTCCGCAGGGATTTTGGATCCCTAGGGCCGTATGAGTTAATACAACTGGTTGAGGAAAAGTTCCAAGAACCGGTTGAAGATGAACGAGCTAGGATCTTCAAAAGACTTGCAGAGTGCAAGCTAAAAGAAGGAAGTAGCATCGATTCGCATGTTCTCAAGATTGAGAGATACATAGGCGAATTGTACAAACTTGGCCATCCAATTAGTCAGGAAATGAGTGTTAAGATCCTGCTTGATTCGCTGACTAATAGGTACGATCTGTTCATTCAGACGTATAGAAAGGAAGACCGGAAAAAGACTTTTGTGGAAATGCGTTCTCTGTTGACCCTATACGAGTTACTCATGGACATGCATTGCTCCACTGGTTCGGCTACTTCTAGATTGAGTCCAGTGAAGAGACGCAGCAAGAAACGTTCCAAATCGTCTGGACATGTCCTGATATGTCTTAGACTAGGAATCCATAGGATCGGATACAGTCACGGAAAGATTGGAAAATGCTCCAAGGTAAAATCTCTAGAAACTCAGGTTTATCTAAAAACTTCGAAACTCCTGATCCATAATTCCTTGATACATAATATGATAGTCACGTTTGGTTTGTATGCAGGAAATCTGTAGGGTACAGGACTTTGACGCATAGGAGCACTTTTGGATTGGATCTCCAGCTCATGTAGTTTTGAAGTTTAGTTAGATATTACAATCTTGTTATTAGATTATTAGATGCAAACGACATTGTTTTCACATAGTACATTGTTCGAGGGTTTTTGTGTTTTAATAAAATGTTGATTTTCTTTTGATTGTTTTAATTATCCTCGAAATGTTTGTGTGAATGGGTTAATGGCATAAATGGTAATAACTTGAAGGTTGATACATCCAATGGGATTGGATTTATAAATTGTGTTCTTTATGATTGTTAAAGTGAATTTTATGAGAATCACTTCAACCAAAGGTCCAGTTGGACAGGACTTTGGAATCATTTGACTTAGAGTCACATGATGAATTGAATGCTTAATAAAATTAATTGTGGCAAGAAAGGAATCGCCCAAAGATCCAATGGATAGGATTTTGGAATCAGTTGACTTGGAGTCAGGTGATGATTGCATGTCTTGAACAATATTAACAAAGTCATAAATTTACATGGAACTGTAAAGGTATTAAGATTTTTAGCAACAGACACATAAGTTACTGTGTATTGCTCGAATCTTCGAACAGAACACGATTAGTTATGCTTCATGATATTTGCCAAATGGTTTGACAAATATGACGTCGTTTATCGGAATAAGCGATTGATTGGAACCTTGAAGTGTTTAAGGATTTCAAAGGAAGTATAAGATCAACAGAACCTGAATGACTACATAGACTGAGAAATGTTTCACAGTTTATCCTCATCCAAGAACACTAATGGTTATAATGTGTCTTAGGGAAGATGATGGAGCATTGATCGAAATAGTTTTGATCCTCGATGTATAAGATACATTTCCGATTAGTATTTCAATGAATTAAATATTCAACCAGTCAGACCGCAGAAACCATATCCCGACCATATCTTAGACTAAGTAGGTTATGCTAACACTGTCTGAAATGTAAAGCTGGGATCGTCCCACTAGTACATAGAAAGTCCAGGGTCATGTAGCATTCGTCTGAATCTCATGACAAGCCTGAAACTGATCAGCGATGTCGTTTCATTGGCCATCCCAGTTATCCTTTGAAAGAAGAGTACTTTTAGAAAGAACTCAAGTTCTAAGGAAACAGTGGGAGTAAGAATAATTCTGAATGAGTTCAGGGATTAGCCAAGTGATAGAACCTTTAGTCACCACTGGGACTTGACCAGGAATTAGATTCCTGTTAAACCTGACATACCCTCTCTTCGCTTGACCAGTAGTTATTGTCACTGTCATAAGGAATTATGATTTGGGTGATATACCGGGTAGTGGTAAAACACTAAAGATGGTATGGATAAGTAATCCGACTGCTGGAAGCATTGGTGAGCCCAGTTGCTGCCAAATAAGAGAACCTTACCGCGAGACACAGTCTATGTGACAGTTTGATTGATCTTTACAATTGGTCTAGGTACCAGTGGGAGTAATTGAATCATCAAAAGAAGGGAACATAGAAATGTACTTACAAAACATCTGGTTGAATGAGTCATCACTTGGAGTCAAGCAATTGATTCTGAGAGATGCACTCTCAATAGAAGATGTAATCCGAGAGGATTCTGCGTGGCATAGTGTGAGTCGTTAGTGGAGCGTGTGTGGTTTACCGGCACACTAATATGGACTCACATAGAGCATGCCATTACAAAAGGTACATGGCCCCGGGATTAGTCCCATGGGCATCTCGCAAGAAAGGATATTCAGATTCTCAAAATAGGCCAAAAGGTTTGGATTTTGTGAATATCCTGGAAGATTTCCTTTAATATGTCGGAAAGGTTTGGATTTCGGTTTCACAAAATGTGCCATAAGTTCTGGATTTTGTGAATAGTCCGAAAGAATCATATGACGGTGTCAAAGCCAGTGGGAGTATCGTTGTTATCTGCTATCATTGTATGTGGGTTACATACTGGTTCTAGGAAACGTCTCTTATCATTACAAAGTGTAATGACTTGGTGTTAAGAAACGATTCGCTATGAAAAACTTTAAGAGATACAACATACTCAGGTGGTTGTGAACATCTATTAGATAGATCAGAAATCTACCAATATGATCTTGATGAGATTCAAGATGCATAACCCCAGGAATGGAGTTTCCTGTCATTGCAAAGTGTAATGAATTGGCATGAAAGAAACAAAGAAGGTGCAACGTAGTTCATAGACATCTATCAGATAGATGAGACTGACAGTATTGACTTAGCCGTTGAGAATATGATCTTGATAGGATCCTGAATAATTGGATTATTCAAATATCCACAGTCATTCATACTCTTAGGGAGTAAGTATGAAGGAAGACTGTCATGAATTGGTTTGTAGATTGTCTAAGGAGTTAGACATAGCAATAAGATTGCTGTAACGTTCATGAGTACTTGGAAATGGAGATTTGAGTATTGGATAAACCCGCACTCAATGGATTGCTTCATGGATTATATCACGAGCAATGTTGAGACGATAATATCTTATGGTCTTAAAGTGGAGAGATATGAGTTATAATTTGCAAGGCGGTTGTTCATTGATAGTACGAAAACGCATCGGTAACTCGGTGTTATAAAACGTGCTGTTGTGAGTGATTTGTCGGGTAAAAGATATAACATATTAGTCGAAGCTTATTCGTCCCTTAACCCAGACGGGAAACATATATCTGTTGGCCACTCGATGATTTTGAAGTTGACTGAAGTGCTGGCCAGCCAGGACTGAATTGATTCGTTCAATTAGAAGTCTAAAAGTCATAAGCAAAATCAGAAATCGGGAAACAGTGTGTCAGACAGAGATTGATCTCAATCCATGTCTCATGTCTGAAAATATCTTGTTGGACGGAGGATCATCTTATCACTTATCTATGGACAGAACTGACTAGGTCAGAGTTCGACAGCAGTTTCTAGGAAGCTACAGTTTGCTGATTAATTAGAGGTTAAATTGGCAATTATAGTCATAGACTTATCCAAGTGGGAGACTGTTCGATTAGGTGTCTAAGCCATGACTTATAATTTATATTTACCTATTAAATAGAAGCAAAGTCCATTTGGGTTGCCCTAATAGCTGGAGGTTTGGTAGAAAGTTCGGTAGAGAGAAAGGTTGGTTTATTATGGGATTAATAAATCAATAGAAATAAAAGATATGGTTTGTTAATATATTAAAGTGATCATATATTAATTAGAAACTATGTTGATTGATTAATAATTAATTGGATTAATTTCTGTGGCATTAATTGGATTAATCAGGAGGTCAGGGATTAAAATCGTACAAATTCAATAGTTGAATTGTAGCGCGCGGCGCGCCAATGTAAAGGCCGCGACGCGCGTACATATTCCTACGAATTCAATAGTTGAATTGCGGCGCGCGGCGCGCAAACGATCTGGCCGCGGCGCACGTACAGATAATCCGGAAAATGGGCTGCGGCTAGAGTTTTTAGCTTTACCCTTTGGTTCCCTATAAATAGGGAACCCTAGACCTCATTATCAGTTGCTCATTTCTGTTATTCTCTCTAGAATTTTCGTGACCTTCCTCTGGCTCCCTGGGTGTGATCTCATTTGAGGCAGGACACTTGTGCTGCTTAGCTTCAAGATTAAAACTAAAGGTTAGTTTTTCTGATTTATTCTTTTAGTTAATTTTTGTTTGGCCTTTAGGAATTAGTTACATGTTTAAAGTAAAAAAACATAGATCTTTTCTAGGTTGCATGTGAACTTAGGTTATTTAGTTCATGGTTGCGGAAAACCTTTCACCATTGATACCTTGCATCGTCTAGGTTGAAGGTGAAGATAGGGTCGTAAAAATCAGCTTGAAATGTATTCAAACTATCAACTTCCCAAAGAGGTTTGTCCAAATGGACGACATTAGAAGCCTCCCCTGCCCTTGGTGTCAGTTCATACACCACCATTTCCAAAGAAGGTCCACCCAAATTAGCTTGAACTTCATCTCCGTCGAACGGTTCGTTCAAATCGAATGTCAACTGCCTACTACACGAAGCCCTGAGTGACGGTGTGTTTTGAATCCTCCTTAGTTCAGGAGATATAAGAAACCCGTCTTCCCCTAAATAGTTTGGGATCGACGACTTACCGTGGTTGTTGAGTTTCGATACACCGTGTTCGACGAAGAAGCTAATTTCTCCGACAATAACCACATAATTTTCAAGGGATTTGTAATCCGCCGGACAACCTAACGGAATCAACACTTTATCTAAGCTAATCCCTGGTAGAAGGTAGTATATATAGACAGGTTCATGTATATCGCAACACAAAACCCTTAGAACCGATAACATTTCTTCCTGGTTTAAGCTAGTGACATCTACACTATCGACATACATTATATTACCGAGAGTAATCTAAACTTGGTTTCATTTCAAATGTTCCACCGTAGTGGAGTTTCACGGTGAAGAGCTTGTTCTTAGCGTCTGCAAAATCAAAACCACCTGTGTGTAAGACAAGTGCAGAAATGAAGATTAAAGTTTACACCTTGAAGGTTACCGTAAGCATTCATGCTTGAGTCGTCTTCCTCGGTTACTTGAACTACCCACATTCTTTCTCTCCATCTTCTAACTGTTGTCACGGTATAATCCTCCAAGATAGAAGACTCTATATAAGATGATTCGATGAAATCTTCAGGTGGTTGATGAAGTGACTGTCATTAATGGCGGTAAATCATCACTTGCAAAAGATAAATGCGAAAGGACCAAAATACCCCCACATGAAGGGCACATGGGGCGGGTTTGACAGAAGGTTAACCATAGAAACGTTCAGAGGGACCAATCTGTTATACTAACGAAACGAAAGGGACTCACGGAGTGAAAAATGGATAGTTGAATACCCTATGTTAGTTTTGGGATACTTTAGGGATTGTTTCTGTAATTTATAGTCATATCTATCCATTTTTGGCAGGACCATTAATGATCAATGCCATGAGGGTTTGTTTGTTTCATATTTATTGGACTTCCAACATTCAAACGCTTAAAATATGCAAAAACGAAAGTAAGTACAAGTAACTAAGTCCATTGTACAATTGATCATTTCTTAATATGATCATTTCTTATTCTGAGTAGGGTATTGAGGAACGACCATTCCTTAGAGAGGCCTATGCAAATAGTACAATTTAGCTGCAAAAAAAAACTCTTTTAACAGCTGAAATATGGTGTTTCTCAAAGGTGTCCATTGCGACAATAACTAAAGAGAAATGGTGTTGTGGTTTTTTCGCAGGGAGGGCTACAAAAATAACTAAGGTGTAAAGCTCGTGTCCCATGTACTAAGGCTCGTGTCCTAGGTACTGGTTTTAAATTTTTAAAGAATTAAATCATAAACATTTTAGAAAAAAGGCACTTCACGGCGCTATTCTTATGGTGGTAGCGACGTGAATGAGGATTTAACTCTACACGCGAAGTATGGCTAATTGCGAGGCTATCAGCCATGCTTATCGACGCGATGTACTGCAAGTGTAAAACCCTAAATCTCAGGTCTTGTTACCTATTTAAGGACACCTAACCCTAGGGCTGTCTCTTTTATCAGCCTCCTAGCCTCAGAGAAACCTTAGTTCTAGTTGTAACCCCCATTATTGTTCTAGCTTCATTTCCCCGTTTTTAAATGTTACTTGGAGAAGAAAAAGGAGAATGGTGGTGCCAAGGAGTTGTCTACAGCCTACATCCGACTTGTTCTACATGTTTTGGACCTCTATAAATCATTAAGTCCTTACCTTCATAGTTATATTCACATAGTTAGTAGTTAGAGATTGTTCATGGCTTTTATGGTCCATTGTTGTTATGTTTTTGGAGTTTGGGGAACTCCAAGTCACTAAGGTTGCTTCAAGACATTTTCTGGAACTTCTGTTCGTTAGAAGAGGGCATGCTCAAGCCCTCTTGAAGCCATGGAAGCTTATAGTTGAGGTTTTGGACACATTTGACCTAGGGTTTGTGTTGGACATGCATGTCCTTAAAGTTCACATTTTTTATGGATATATAGACCTTATGTATAGATTATGGAAGACCCTAGCCCATGACTTACCAGATAAGTACTTAACAAAGGTTTTGAAATATTCGAAGATCGCACTGTTAACAGTGGGAGTTAGCGACGTGCCTTTGGTAAAGCCCGAACACGTCACTTAGCGACGCTATAGGCATTTGAACGCGACGCGACGCCTTTGGCCGTTGACTTTGACCATTACTTTTGACCAATTTGACTTTTGGTCAAACTTTGGGAAATTTAAGGGTAGACTAAAAGGAACCGACCTTTTATTGCTTTAGGTCACTAAACCTTACCTAATGATGATTTAAGTGGTTTGGATTGCTGAGTGTCGAGAGAATGCGTGAGTCTACCTTTTACGACTTACGATTCGGGTGAGCCTCCTCACTATGTTTTGTGTAACGTTGCATGCGTAGATAGCTTGAGACCCGTTAATGTGGACTAGACTAGTTTGGTCTTGTGTATTGTGTGTTCCAGTTGTATGATTTGTTCTTATAACTGTTGTGTATGATGCTTAACAGGGTTGGACAGTGCCTAATGCCTGTTAGGAGTGGACTGTGCCTAATCGTCGATAGCGTTTGATTATGGTTAATACTGTCACACCCCGATCCTTGGCGGAATCGATCAAGGCGTGATATATTGTTCAAAGTCTCATGACAACTATGTTATGATATGATTAGATTCAATTAAGTACTAAGTATGCAAACAAAATCCACAACATACAAATACAAATCCAAATACAACAACATTTATTACATAAAATTTAAATAGTCTTGTGGGTTTCTAAGGTACACCCTACTTTTCATCAACTTCATTCTTCAAATCTGCATCATGGGTAAAAACAGGTCAACTACAAGAGTTGGTGAGCAATCTAGTTTTATTAAAGAAAATTGTGAGTTTGAAATATTTATAAATTGAAACTTGTTTTCTTTGGAAGTCGACAAGCAAGTATTATTGAGATAACGGTTTATAAATCAAAAATTGATTAACAAATGATAACAACAACAATAAGTCCTCACCCTATATATACATATATATGTATATATATAGGATGGAGCATCTAATCATCATACACACTCAACCACGTGCAATCAATCACCTTAGCATCCCAAGGCGGGGTGGTCAACCCAATAGCGCTATTATTGTTCATAACGTACCTCAAGAATACGTGCATAGTCATGGAGATTAGACTAAAAATGATAATGCACTACAAGTACATGTAGCGTAAACAAACAATAATTATACAAATAATGATTCAAATATAAATGTCCCAACAATGTCTCAATGGTGAAAAAATAATAAAATGAAGTTGGAACATATTAAAACCACATGATACACCCCAAAAGTATTGAAAATTATAAAATATGGGGTAGATTACTCACATTAGTCCAATAAGGAATGCGCGTGTTTGTACGATAGACGGCTCGAGTCAAAATGTCGTAGAACCTAATATAATTAATAGTTTTGGCTTAGGAATCGATAAATGGGAATATAGTATTAATAAAAATAATTAGACACATATTCTTATATTAGATGAATTAACAATTATCCAAATTTTGTTTTGAATATTAATGTATTTATATGTTAAATGAATTTTAAATTGAATTAATTACTTTGCTTAATTAATTTATATTTTCACTTTAGGCAAGATTTTAATAATTTCTTATTAAAATAATAACTAGTCAAATTATAAGTATTTACAGATTTTATATATTAGAAACAATTATTTATATGAAATAATCATTAAAAATGCATTTTTACATGCTTAGATATTTAGGAAAATGGTTTTAAATACTAAAAAGTAATGAAACATTCTGAAATTATCAGAAAATCATTATTCCATAAAATAGTAATTACTGTAAAATTTTCATATTTTCCTTAACTGCTTTAGTATTTATTTAGTATTTTAATAATTAAACCATAACAAAATTCGGGAAAAATAATAAATGATTCCCAACAATTCTGGAAAATTAACCATAGTTTTCTAACATTATATTGAGCCTAATTTAAATATTATGGATATTTTGGACTATGGGAAGTATTTCTTATGTTTTTCATTATTAACTAATCAATAAAATCATAAATAATAGGAAAATATTAAGAGAAATTCATTAGACTTTTTATTTATGATTAACATGTTATATATGATATTCTGATAAGGGTTTATAATTTTTGGACATGTGTATCTATTTATTATCAATTTAAACCATTAAATAATCATTAAATCAGGAAAAATAAGCAAACATTCTTACAAAAATCTGTAAATTGTTTCATGGAGTCTTTCAAATGTTAATAAGGTGCGAAAAATATAAAATCTAGTTTTTAACATACATAACTATATTTTGCAATTTATTTATCTATAACAAAATAAAATACAAAGTAAGCATCAAACAGTAATATAAATGCATGAAACTTTATAAATCCACTTTACGCAATATATGGGTTGTTCCAAAATATTCCCAAAATTTATTGACTGCAAAAAGTATTTTATGTGAATTATTGCCCTATTTTATTGCAATAATTATAGTAATTCAATAAAAATAAGTTATTTTTTGAAAATTTCCAGAACTTCTTATTTTATTGATGGGATTCTGAGAAAAATCAGGTTTATATATAAAATGAGTTTTAGATATTTTGGTGGATTTAATTTGTTTCATTAATGAATTTGAAACTTTTAACAACATACCTTGATGAATGCTTCAAGAGGGATGTAGATTTGAGTATGAGGGATTGTTCTTGGCTGGAAAATTGATATTTCTTGGAAGAATTTCGAGATTGAGAGTGAGAGAAAGAATTGAGAGGGTTTGAGTGGTGATGAGAATAATGTGTTGGGAGAAAAATGAAAGGAAAGATGATGGGAGGTGTGAGTGGGGGACCATGGGAATAACTTTTGGCTTTTGGTGGTCTTCATAATTTCCCACTAGCACAAGCATCTCTATGTAATACAATAATTAATATAAGAATTTTATAAAATTTAATGTAGAGTTTATAAAAATAAAGTTTTATAAAAAAAATAGGTTATTATTTGATTATAACAATCTACTTTGATTTGAAGTTTAATTATAGCATTCAAGTTTGATTCTTTTAATTTAATTAGAGCATCATACTTTGATTTAATTTTAATATGGTATCATAATTTAATTTGATTATAGTTATAACGTTATACTATGCTATATTGCTATTAACGTTAATTTATATCGTAGTGTATGAGTTTTAATCTTATTAGCGTCAAGTAATCTTGAGTAGGGTTTATTAAATTTCCAATTGGGTTGGGTTGACCCGAATCCATTTTAGGCGGATGTCACAATCTCCCCTACTTTAGGAAATTTCGTCTCGAAATTTAAGAAAAGAGTAACTTAAGAGAAAAGTTGCGGGTATTTGGTACGCATTTGATCCTCACGCTCCCATGTATACTCGGGTCCACATGCTGACTGCCACGTGACCTTGACCAGGGGAATGCGACTTCTTTTGAGTTGCTTTTCCTTTCGGTCAGCAATTTCCAAGGGTTTCTCGATAAATTGCATTGTCTCGTCGATTTGGATATCCTCGAGAGGAACATGAAGGTTCTCGTCTGCTAAACACTTCTTGAGGTTGGCTATATGAAATACTGGGTGAACTTTATTAAGCTCTATTGGTAGATCCAACTCGTAGGCTACTGGTCCGATCCTTTTCAGGATCTTAAACGGCCCTACGTAGCGGGGTGCCAATTTACCCTTGCGTCCAAATCGAACCACACCTTTCCATGGGGACACTTTTAACATGACCATGTCACCCACGGTAAATTCTAGCGGTTTGCGTCGCTTGTCGGCGTAACTCTTTTATCGGCTACGAGCTGTGAGAAGGTTATTGCGAATCTGAGTGATTTTGTCGGTTGTTTCCTGGATAAGCTCAGGACCAACGATTGGAGAATCCACTGTTGCGCGAATTACGTGGGACTCGCCAATTTCATGCCAGCAAATAGGAGATCGGCATTTACGGCCATACAATGCCTCAAATGGTGGCATCCCGATGCTAGAATGATAAAAGTTATTATAGGAGAATTCCACCAACGGTAAATGAGAGTCCCAGTTTCCTCCGAAATCTAAGACACACGCCCTCAACATATCTTCGAGTGTTTGAATTGTCCTCTCAGATTGACCATCGGTCTGAGGATGATAGGCGGTACTGAGATCGAGGCGGGTTCCCATGGCTTCTTGAAGTGATTGCCAGAACCGAGAGAGAAATCTCCCATCACGATCTGAAATGATGCTGAGAGGGATGCCATGCCGACTAACTATCTCGTTGATGTAAATCCGAGCAAGTTGTTCGACCTTGAAATGTTCACGGATGGGAAGGAAGTGAGCAGATTTAGTCAAACGGTCAACGATTACCCAAATGCTGTCATGTCCCTTTGTGTACGGGGAAGTTTGGTTACGAAATCCATGGTGATCGCTTCCCATTTCCACTCGGGGATTACCGGTTGGACCAATAGTCCAGAGGGTCGTTGATGTTCTGCTTTGACCCTGGAACAGGTAAGACATTTGGTTACGAATAAAGCAATATTCTTTTTCATTCCCGACCACCAATAATTGGTTCTCAAGCCATGATACATCTTGTCAGCGCCCGGATGAATGGAATATCGAGTTTTATGGATTTCTTCCATCAGGAATGTACGAAGATTGTCGCGATCTGGGATCCAGATGCGATCTTGATAATAGAAAATACCATCAGATTTAGATTCCAACTCCCCATCAATTCCCGTAGGCATGTCATTTTCGGTAATTGCCGAGTGTTGGGCTCCTCGAATTCGGTCGCTGAGATTGGACAAGATAGGAGAACATATTAAATGAAATGCTTTAGCATGTTCTTTTCGGCTTAACGCGTCGGCTACGACGTTCGCCTTGCCTGGATGATAGCGTATTTCACACTCGTAATCATTTAGGAGTTCGACCCATCGTGTTTGCCTCATATTGAGTTCCTTTTGATTAAGAATATGTTGCAAGCTCTTATGGTCGGTGAAAATTACGCATTTAGTGCCGTAAAGGTAATGCCTCCAAATTTTAAGAGCGAAAACCACGGCACCGAGCTCCAAATCATGAGTCGTATAATTCCTTTCGTGGATTTTGAGTTGTCGCGATGCGTAAGCTATAACCTTTCCCCTTTGCATCAAAACACAACCTAGACCGAGATTGGAGGCATCGCAATATACCACGAAATCTTCGGATCCTTCAGGGAGTGTAAGAATCGGAGCGTCACACAACCTTTGTTTAAGGGTTTGGAAAGCGTCTTCCTGCTTGGGTCCCCAATCAAATGGCGTACCCTTGCAAGTGAGAGAAGTAAGCGGTAAAGCGATCTTTGAGAAATTTGAAATAAAACGCCGGTAATAGCTGGCTAAACCGAGGAAGGACCGAATTTCCTTGGGGGTACGTGGGGCTTTCCAATTCTTGACTGCTTCAACTTTTACGGGGTCGACTAAAATACCCTTGTCACTTACAATATGACCGAGGAATTGTACCTCATTTAACCAAAACTCGCATTTCGAAAATTTGGCGTAGAGCCGATTTCCTTGCAACGTTTGGAGAGTTAGGCGAAGGTGTCTTTCATGCTCTGCCTTTGTCTTGGAGTAAATGAGGATGTCATCAATAAAGACGATAACAAAACGGTCGAGATAAGGTTTAAATACCCGATTCATCAAGTCCATGAATGCGGCAGGGGCATTCGTTAGGCCAAAAGGCATAACGGTGAACTCGTAATGACCATAGCGGGTTCGGAAAGCGGTTTTGGGGATGTCTTCTTCTCGTACTCGAAGTTGGTGATAACCCGAGCGGAGGTCGATTTTTGAGAAGCATGAAGCTCCTTGAAGCTGATCAAAAAGGTCGTCGATCCGAGGTAACGAATATCGGTTCTTGATGGTCAATTTATTTAACTCCCGGTAATCGATACACATACGAAACGAACCATCTTTCTTTTTAATGAAGAGAACCGGGGCTCCCCAGGGTGAAGTACTAGGGCGGATAAATCCCTTATCGGTTAATTCTTGGAGCTGACTTGCCAATTCTTGCATCTCGGTTGGAGCCAACCGATATGGAGACTTGGCTATGGGAGCAGCCTTAGGAGCGAGATCGATGCGGAACTCTATCTCACATACTGATGGGAGTCCAGATACGTCATCGGGAAAGATGTCGGGAAAGTCTCGTACAATCGGAATATCTTCGATCTTCTTTTTTTCGACCTTTGTTTCCACCACATGGGCTAAGAAAGCCATGTATTCTTTACGTAGATATGATCGAGCTTGAGTACATGACATAAGACTAAGCTTTTTTTGAACGAGTCTCGCCATAAATACGAAGACTTTGACCGTCGGCAAGAGGAATACGAATAAACTTCTCGTAACATACTATTTCAACATGGTTTTGGGATAGCCAATCCATTCCCACGATGATGTCGAAGCTACCAAGTTCCATAGGAACTAAATTGATGGAAAATTTATGACCGCAAAAATCGAAAGTGCAATCTTGGATGACTGCATTGAGTGAAATGTATTTTCCATTGGCGACTTCTACGGTAAAGTTTTCATCAAGAATCGTGCGAGGTGTGTGAAGTATGGGTTCAAATTCCAAAGACACAAAACTTTTATCGGCACCTGAATCAAAAAGTACTGACGCGTAGCAGTCATTTATGAGAAACGTACCATTTACGACCTTGTTATCGGTCTGTGCTTGGGTTGCGGTAATGACAAATGCTCGACCTTTGGGAGCTGGAACATGCATTGTTGGATTTGCCTGGGCTTGAGTGTTAATGATATTGACAAGCGTAGGACATGCGTTTCTGAAATGGGTGGGGTCACCACAGTTGAAGCATGTTCCAGTTGGATACCGGGTTTGTGTTTGCTGATTTGAGGGTAGAACGAATGGTCGCTGAGTTTTTGGTGCACGGCATGTGTCCGCCAAGTGGCCATAGCGACCACAAGTCGTACAAAGGCGACACGGGCTGGTGGACATATGGTGATAGTTACAATGGTTACAGAGGGGGTGAGGTCCAGTATACGGCTTTTTGTTTGGTTGGGCTTGTGGGGTGACTTGGGAGATAGGAGTGGCAGGGGTAATAACAGCATGGTTGTGGTGATGGCTTTTCCGCTTCTTTTTGTCGTGTCGGTGTGAGGACTCGGACTTGACAATTAGGGGAGTCTCAAGGGTCGGCTTTTCAGTAGACATCTTTAAACCCTTGCGTGGGAGGACACCATCGTTCACATTGTCCTCGTTGAGTTGACCTGCTATTTCAATAGCGGATTCCAGGGTAGATGGCCTGCTGCTGGTCACCGAATCACGGATCTGGCGCGGTAACCCTTTGATGTAGCGGCGTATTGCAGTTTTCATAGGTTGAACCATGTGAGGTAGGAGTCTTGAGAGATCATGGAATCTATTTGTGTAGGTCGCGTTGTCGCCTCCCACCTGTTTCAGATTCCAAAATTCCTCCTCGAGAGTTTGCAATTCGCTGTCAGGGCAGAACTTCTCCATCATGCGTTCCTTTAGTGTTGACCAGGTCATTCCCAAGGCAACAGCCTCTCCTTTTGCCCGTTTTTCTAGGTTCCACCAGGTGAGAGCATGACCTTGGAGGCACCCTGCGGCGTGATGGACCATCAGGTCCTCAGGACACTCGCTATGGATGAAAGTACTCTCCATTTCTTCGATCCATGTAAGGAGTGCGGTGGCACCATCGATGCCTTTGAAGTAAGGCGGATTGCAGTTACGAAAGTGCTTAAACGAGCAACGAGGAGTGGTTGCTAGAGCTTGCGGCTGAAGAGCTTGAAGTTGGGTTGCAATTGTTGGGATGACGTTTGCTACCTCCTTAGCGATTAGGGCGGCTAGCCTTCGGTTGCTGCGAGCAGCGTATGGGGGTCATAATGCCATCTATGAGAAACACGCATATGGACTTGTGAGTTTTTTGTAAATTGATTATGGAAATTAAGTTTGTAGACATTGTTGGGTAAAATGATTGTAAAACACTTGTTGGGCCATGGTTAGGAGTGTTGGGCACCTTTTAGGCTTTCCATGGGTACTAAATGTGAAGCATGTAGCAATTGCGTGGGCCCCCACAATACTAAGTTTTCACATGTTTTTCGCACTTCAAGGCCCATTAGGGAACTTAATAGTCCAATGAGTTGGCCATTTTGGAGTGTATCCTTTCGGATACGTTTGATAAGGTCGGGTATTTTGATGGCTCAAAAGTAATGTGAATAACGCGCTTTGGCCTATAGGTTTGGGAACTCTCGCCTTTGGTCCCCAGGTAAGCAAACTGGTCCCTCGGTTGATTGGGATGTATACGAATGCTTACCTAGTCAGGACTTTCAGGCTACCGGCACCTCCCCCTTCCAGTTACTACGCGTCCATTACTTTGATCCTACCCAACTAGAGTGGATGACTTTTAGTTTCCTATGAGCTCTAAGGAATATATTTGTATATAAATTTTTATTTTGAAACCATTTGAGTATGTGTGTGATTTTAAGAGAAAGAGGAGAAAATTCACAAGTGTATGCACACATATAAGTGTCGGGAATAATATGTAAGCACATGAGGGAGCAATTAGCACACAAAGGTATTCCTAGGATTTTCTAAGTGCGAGTTGCATGCAGTTGTGTGTGCATTTTATAAACTAGCATACGAGAGGACCCTAGAGGCTATAGACTAGGTCAAGGCAATTAACCTAATTCCCTATAGTCAAGGGCTCTGATACCAATCTGTCACACCCCGATCCTTGGCGGAATCGATCAAGGCGTGATATATTGTTCAAAGTCTCATGACAACTATGTTATGATATGATTAGATTCAATTAAGTACTAAGTATGCAAACAAAATCCACAACATACAAATACAAATCCAAATACAACAACATTTATTACATAAAATTTAAATAGTCTTGTGGGTTTCTAAGGTACACCCTATTTTTCATCAACTTCATTCTTCAAATCTGCATCATGGGTAAAAACAGGTCAACTACAAGAGTTGGTGAGCAATCTAGTTTTATTAAAGAAAATTGTGAGTTTGAAATATTTATAAATTGAAACTTGTTTTCTTTGAAAGTCGACAAGCAAGTATTATTGAGATAACGGTTTATAAATCAAAAATTGATTAACAAATGATAACAACAACAATAAGTCCTCACCCTATATATACATATATATGTATATATATAGGATGGAGCATCTAATCATCATACACACTCAACCACGTGCAATCAATCACCTTAGCGTCCCAAGGCGGGGTGGTCAACCCAATAGCGCTATTATTGTCCATAACGTACCTCAAGAATACGGGCATAGTCATGGAGATTAGACTAAAAATGATAATGCACTACAAGTACATGTAGCGTAAACAAACAATAATTATACAAATAATGATTCAAATATAAATGTCCCAACAATGTCTCAATGGTGAAAAAATAATAAAATGAAGTTGGAACATATTAAAACCACATGATACACCCCAAAAGTATTGAAAATTATAAAATATGGGGTAGATTACTCACATTAGTCCAATAAGGAATGCGTGTGTTTGTACGATAGACGGCTCGAGTCAAAATGTCGTAGAACCTAATATAATTAATAGTTTTGGCTTAGGAATCGATAAATGGGAATATAGTATTAATAAAAATAATTAGACACATATTCTTATATTAGATGAATTAACAATTATCCAAATTTTGTTTTGAATATTAATGTATTTATATGTTAAATGAATTTTAAATTGAATTAATTACTTTGCTTAATTAATTTATATTTTCACTTTAGGCAAGATTTTAATAATTTCTTGTTAAAATAATAACTAGTCAAATTATAAGTATTTACAGATTTTATATATTATAAACAATTATTTATATGAAATAATCATTAAAAATGCATTTTTACATGCTTAGATATTTAGGAAAATGGTTTTAAATACTAAACAGTAATGAAACATTCTGAAATTATCAGAAAATCATTATTTCATAAAATAGTAATTACTGTAAAATTTTCATATTTTCCTTAACTGCTTTAGTATTTATTTAGTATTTTAATAATTAAACCACAACAAAATTCGGGAAAAATAATAAATGATTCCCAAAAATTCTGGAAAACTAACCATAGTTTTCTAACATTATATTGAGCCTACTGTAAATATTATGGATATTTTGGACCATGGGAAGTATTTCTTATGTTTTTCATTATTAACTAATCAATAAAATCATAAATAATAGGAAAATATTAAAAGAAATTCATTAGACTTTTTATTTATGATTAACATGTTATATATGATATTCTGATAAGGTTTTATAATTTTTGGACATGTGTATCTATTTATTATCAATTTAAACCATTAAATAATCATTAAATCAGGAAAAATAAGCAAACATTCTTACAAAAATCTGTAAATTTTGTCATAGAGTCTTTCAAATGTTAATAAGGTGCGAAAAATATAAAATCTATTTTTTAACATACATAACTATATTTTGCAATATATGGGTTGTTCCAAAATTTTTCCAGAATTTATTGACTGCAAAAACTATTTTATGTGAATTATTGTCCTATTTTATTGCAATAATTATAGTAATTCAATAAAAATAAGTTATTTTCTGAAAATTTCCAGAACTTCTTATTTTATTGCTGGGATTCTGAGAAAAATCAGGTTTATATATAAAATGAGTTTTAGATATTTTGGTGGATTTAATTTGTTTCATTAATGAATTTGAAACTTTTAACAACATACCTTGATGAATGCTTCAAGAGGGATGGAGATTTGAGTATGAGGGATTGTTCTTGGCTGGAAAATTGATATTTCTTGGAAGAATTTCGAGATTGAGAGTGAGAGAAAGAATAGAGAGGGTTTGAGTGGTGATGAGAATAATGTGTTGGGAGAAAAATGAAAGGAAAGATGATGGGAGGTGTGAGTGGGAGACCATGGGAATAACTTTTGGCTTTTGGTGGTCTTCATAATTTCCCATTAGCACAAGCATCTCTATGTAATACACTAATTAATATAAGAATTTTATAAAATTTAATGTAGAGTTTATAAAAATAGAGTTTTATAAAAAAAATAGGTTATTATTTGATTATAACAATCTACTTTGATTTGAAGTTTAATTATAGCATTCAAGTTTGATTCTTTTAATTTAATTAGAGCATCATACTTTGATTTAATTTTAATATGGTATCATAATTTAATTTGATTATAGTTATAACGTTATACTATGCTATATTGCTATTAACGTCAATTTATATCGTAGTGTATGGGTTTTGATCCTATTAGCGTCAAGTAATCTTGAGTAGGGTTTATTAAATTTCCAATTGGGTTGGGTTGACCCGAATCCATTTTAGGCGGATGTCACAAATACCCGATAGGTTCGGACTGTACGTGATGCCCGTTAAGGTTGGACGATGCCTGGTGCTCGCTGTGGTTGATCTGTTTGTTGTGTTCATTATGTAATAGAATGCGTGGTATTTTACGGAACTCACTAAGCTTTGTGTTACTCTCACAAATTAAATGTTTTTAGGTACCTCTTCTGATAGGACAAGAGCGCGGCATAGCTGTACAGCCTGTACTGCATCCAATACTTTATTACGAGACTTTCACTGTTACATGTTTTGTACTGAATTTAATATTATGATTTTGGATATGGTGTTTTCTAATCAGTGATTGAATATTTTTATGTTAATTAAAATGGTTTTCATGTTTACACTCTGATTTAAAAATGAAAATTTTGACCTTAAAAATTTGAGACATTACTAAGAAAACAACAATTTTCTATTATTTGTCATGTGAATATTAGATCAATAAAATATAGGGAAAATGACTTATTAGGGTAACCAACTAGTTGATTTGTTCACGTTTAGTCACTTTCTTTTTTTTCGTGCTTTATTTGCCATTGAACTATCTATTTTGTTCATGATACGTCCTTACGACCTGTAATAGCAGGTTACATCCTAATTGACATCTATTTTGTTCACATTTGGTCACTTTCCTTTTTTATTTGTGCTTTATTTGCTATTAATTTAATTTATTTTTCCATTTTTAATTTATTTTTTCATTTTTATTCGTGCAGATTTGAAATGACTATTTTGCCCTTTTTAATTTAATTTTCCATTTTTATTACATTTTAAGGATTTTTTATTAATGACTTTTAATTAAAAATAAATAAGAAAACAACCCACCACCGCCTCTCTCTCTCTGTCTCTCTCATTTAATAAAACCTGCAACTAAACACACACACACACACACTTTGCAACTAAACACACACACACACACACACGCACTTTGCAACTAAAAACACAGACATCACCACCATCTACAGCAAAGATCTGGACAAAGATGATGAGAGGGAAGAGCACTCCAACCCAACTTTGATGGCTCGTCTGATTTAATCCACCATTTACGAAAAAAATTCTTAATGGCTCGTTTGATTTAATCCAAAAAGTTTTTCGTAGCATGCTTAGTTGGTTGAATCGTTGGCTTGTAACGGTGGAGGTGGATTGTCGGGGCAAAACAACTTTGATGTGTACTTTGTTTTCACAGATCGGGAACAAGCCAACATTGAAAAGAAAGTACACATCAAAGTTGTGTTGCCTCGACAATCCACCTTCACCGTTATAAGCCAACGATTCAACCAACTAAGCATGCTACGAAAAACTTTTTGGATTAAATCAAACGAGCCATTAATAAGTTTTTCATAGATGGTGGATTAAATCAGACGAGCCATCAAAGTTGGTTTGGAGTGCTCTTCCCTCTCATCATCTTTGTCCAGATCTTTGCTGTAGATGGTGGTGATGTCTGTGTTTTTAGTTGCAAAGTGCGTGTGTATGTGTGTGTTTAGTTGCAATGTGTGTGTGTGTGTTTAGTTGCAGGTTTTATTAATTGAGAGAGACAGAGAGAGAGAGAGGCGGTGGTGGGTTGTTTTCTTATTTATTTTTAATTAAAAGTCATTAACAAAAAATCCTTAAAATGTAATAAAAATGGAAAAATAAATTAAAAAGCGCAAAATAGTAATTTCAGATCTGCACGAATAAAAATGGAAAAATAAATTAAAAATGGAAAAATAAATTAAATTAATGGCAAATAAAGCACGAATAAAAAAGGAAAGTGACCAAATGTGAACAAAATAGATGTCAATTAGGCTGTAACCTGCTATTACAGGTCGTAATGACTTATCATGAACAAAATAGATAGTTCAATGGCAAATAAAGCACGAAAAAAAAGAAAGTAACTAAACATGAACAAATCAACTAGTTGGTTACCCTAATAAGCCATTTTCCCTAAAATATATGAGAATAAAACAAAATAAACTTACTTCAACCAACCTATTTTAGTCCTCCTTATTCATTTAGCATTTTTCGGTCTTACTACGGAAAAGGTGGAAAAAATAAAAATGGAGATTTTTTTTGGTTTAATTAGGGGACCACTATGGCCCTATAGCCCATTCCACAGTTATGGCTGCGAAAAGTATTGATATATTAGTCTTTTGCTTAAATTTTTTCGAAAAACATGGAACAGGTTTATGAAAATTAGTCTAATTTACCATTTTTTTCGTATTAAATGTTAAAATATTATGATTTTTATGCTAGAATCATATAAAAATGATTTTTTCAAGTATAATGTCATGTTCAAATCAGACATGTTTTGTTCGATGTCTACTCTATCTAGTGATGTCATCCAAATGGAAAATAATATTCAATGCTAAAATATGAGTCACTTTAACGTAAAATATCCTAACAAGGAAAAAAAAAGTACAATCACAATAATATAATCATTCATATTTTTCAAAAAACAATTCATTCACAAATACAGATTTGAAAAATATAATTTGTAATATAAAGAAACTAAAATAAGTTCCTATAACACACAAAAATATCATAGAGACATCATTCTCTCTTACATTTAACCTTAATCAATACACTCATTTTACAAATATATATATATATATATATATATATATATATATATATATATATATATATATATATATATATATATATATATATATATATATAACCAAATTAACTCATATTCTTCGAATAAACTTTTCCAAACCTTACTTACCTTTTTTTATAGTTATCCAGTTTCCTTAACTAGATACTAAAGGTGACAAACTCAAACTATAATTCTAAAGAATATAACTTAAAAATCTTGATATTATCCGTAACCATTTAAAAGTTTAAAATATTGATTATACTCTAACCTTTGAACATGACATCTCTTGAATCTGAATGCAATCTTTGTCCGAATCCCATACCCTCAATTATGCACGAAACGACCCCCCACCCGTTTTGGCTAAGGCTCCGCCACGTGTCAATACGTCATTGGTTGTCGACTCTGTTCGGATAGGTTCGTAGGATTTCGGAGAGAGAATGTACTATCACTTGCAAGAACCAAAACCCAAAATCAATTAAGAACCACAAACTCCATTGGGCAAACAAAGTTGGAGCATGGCTGCGACCCTTTGTGATTCCTGCAAAACGAGGTCGGCTAGTTTGTTCTGTAGAGCAGACTCCGCCTTCCTCTGTATACCTTGCGACGGGAAGGTTCACGCGGCCAACAAGCTCGCATCTCGCCATGCGCGTGTGTGGATGTGTGAGGTGTGTGAGCAGGCTCCGGCGAGTGTTACCTGTAAGGCGGACGCTGCCACTCTTTGTGTTACCTGTGATCGTGATATCCATTCAGCCAACCCCCTAGCCCGCCGTCACGAGCGGTTTCCGGTTGTTCCGTTTTACGATCCGGCTTCTACTGTGTCGAAGATGGGCGGTGGAGGTGATAATGATAACAACGACCATCATTTTCTATTGGATTTCGATGTTAACGTTGGCGGAACTGAAGCTGAAGAAGCGGAGGCTGCGTCGTGGTTACTTCCGAATCCAAATCTCAATAAAGTCGCGGATGGATCTGAGGAGGATAGCATTAAGGTTACGGAATCGGAATCGGAGTACTTGTTTAACGAGATCGATCCGTACCTTGATATAGATCTGAAAATGCCGGATCAAAAGCCTCATCAGATCATTCGCAGATACAATTCGCCCACCGATGGAGTTGTTCCGGTACAGAGCAAAAACAGTAATCATCATTACCAGATGCCACCACATGCACACGCTCCTTCAGATGTAGTCGAAGGATTACCTGCATATGACGTCGAGTACGCCGGATCTAAGCCTTTCTTGTACAACTTCACCTCTCAATCCGTCAGCCAAAGCGTAAGTTTAATTAATCAGTAATCCTTTCACTTACAAATCTTACTAACTACTTCAATTTCGTTAAATCCGTTACCAATAATGAGATGTCTATCGTAATCATCAGGTATCGTCATCTTCACTGGAAATCGAAGTCGGCGTCGTCCCGGATCACAACCCATCCATGGCGGATGTATCAAACAACCACCACCAACACCAATTATCAACCGACGTTTACCCGACTCCTGTGTCGGGATTCGATCGAGAAGCCAGGGTTTTGAGATATCGAGAAAAGAGGAAGAACAGGAGATTCGAGAAGACGATTCGATATGCTTCAAGGAAGGCATACGCAGAGACAAGACCCAGAATCAAAGGACGATTCGCCAAGCGATCTGAGATCGATCTTGAAGTTGATGATACCTTCATCTCACCAGATTCCTCATACGGCGTCGTCCCATCTTACTAATTATGCTTTTTCGCGTCAATGTGTGTTTTTAATTAATCCATGTGTATATATAATATGTAGGTTCTCTTTTAATCAAGAACTGCTTATAATAACTATTTAACTTGTGGAAAGTGTCTTAACTTAAGTTTCACCGGTATTTGGCCTAATTGACATATCAAAAGGGGCATGTCCTCCAAAAAGCATTATGTGTTGATTTAGGAATAGAGTAAGGGGTGATGAGGTAGTTTAATACCTCACTTGTATATTCTCACTTCCTCATTATTAAACAATTCATAGTAAAACAAAAGTTTGTCAATCTAAGACTGTGCGGTATGGAAGGCACGTATGGTGCATGAGGCAGGCGTGTCCGTGCGTAAATACTGCTCCGGGTGTGTGTGGGTGTGTGTGATGTGGAGTGACCTCTGTTGGATTAATTGGGTTTGTATTTAATCATTTATCATCTTTGCTTTAATTGAGTGAGTATTATGAAAGGGAAGGTGGAGCGTAATCAGGAGAAGTGGAAGTTTTCTTTTGATTTTTGTTTTCCTACTTTAGCTTAGTGGGTTGGTAGCTATATTATTAGTTTCCTTTCTTGTAGTATTTAAGCACCCAATGTAATGCAATGGATATGAGAGAATAAGAACATATTAGTTTCTTAATTGTTGAGTTCTATTTTCCACATTTGGTATCAGAGCCTAGGGCTCGGGAAGACATAGAAGGCCGGTTTGAGAGTCGGAAAAGGAGTAGTCGTTCGCTGCAGGGTAGACGCAGCAGGAAACGGGTTTCTTTTGTTCCGTTGAAGGGGGTGTGAATCTTTTTTTTTTTGTTAGCGGTCGAAAAAAAACTGCTTCTGCTCTTGATCAAGTGTTCGTATTGTAAAGAGACCAACCGGCGGAGGTGTGTTGCAAAGACGAACGGAAAAGATCCGTCAAAGCGGGTGGCTTTGGATTTAGTTCGTTCTGCAGGGGCAAGAAGACGGTAAAGCTCGGAGCTTGTTTTCTTAGTCGGTGGGATAAGTCTCTTGGAACGGGTTTGATCCGAAAAAGGTTGAAGTTGTCAAAAGGCGCCGAAAAGACGAGCGGAAGGAAATCAAAGTAGGTGGCTTTGAGTTCGGTTCGTGTTGCAGGAAATAGAAGACCATAAAGGTGGTGGTGACCTTGTCTTCTTGACCGGTGATGAAGAAAGGCGGTTCGTTTGTGATGATTTCGGGATTGTTTTGAAAGAAGTCATTGATCGGCTTGATTGTGATAAGGGGAGACCGGCATAGGTGCTTGAAAAAACGGACAGAAATCATCCGTCAAAGCAGGGGCTTTGGATTCAGTTCGTTTGGTAGGTTGAAAGAAAACGGTAGAAGCAGGTGGCTTTGTTTTCTTGGTCGGTGGAGATGCCTCTTTGAACAAGGGTGATCGTAAAAAGGAATGGAGAAACAACACGGTGTGAACATTATGGCGGTGGCGGTTCAAATCGGGTGGCTTTGGGTGTGGCCGGGGAAGAGGCCGTCGATCCGGGAAAAGTTGTGATGTTAATGAACATGTCCAACGGTATGCCATGTTACATGTTACAAGTGTTGTGAACAATTAAAATTTGTTGAGCTAAAGAAGACTTTGGATGTGACCGAGGTGGAGGTTTGGTGTCCGGGAAAGGTCAATAATCAAGATGGTTCTAAATGAACGTAATCAAGTGTTGTTGTGATCGAGTAGCATGAACAAACCAATTAAGGGGTGATTGTTGGATTAATTGGGTTTGTATTTAATCATTTATCATCTTTGCTTTAATTGAGTGAGTATTATGAAAGGGAAGGTGGAGCGTGATCAGGAGAAGTGGAAGTTTTCTTTTGATTTTTGTTTTCCTACTTTAGCTTAGTGGGTTGGTAGCTATATTATTAGTTTCCTTTCTTGTAGTATTTAAGCACCCAATGTAATGCAATGGATATGAGAGAATAAGAACATATTAGTTTCTTAATTGTTGAGTTCTATTTTCCACAACCTCGTTCACGACATTCTTTTTCAAAAAAGGACACATTTGTTCAAGTTTTGAATCACACAGGACATAAACAAGAACAAATCTCAATTTCAAGAACGAGAATAGCATAAATAATTGTGGGGCGAGAAAATGTCTTAACGCAATAAGTGAGTACAATCATGAGTATTACTTGCTGATGTAATGTATTCTGAATATTCTACGTTTGTCAAGGGATACCAATATCCACACGACGAGAAAAGGATGTTATTCAAGATAGAGCAAGAGATAAGCACGAAAGAATATCGAACGTGCGTTTAGAGTTCTTAAAAAATGGCACATAGTGAAACATGCCACACGGTTATGGGAATCGAGAAATATAAAAAAGGTTATGTATGCTTGTATTATATTGCATAATATGACAGTTAAAAAAAAAGTCGGGCTATTTTGATGTATTACCCGTCGGAAGTTGGACATCAACAATTTATACCGGTAGCAAACAATACCTCTTGAAAGTTTTAGTGATAAACAATGCAGAGATTCACAAGAATTTTCAACAAGATTTGACGGTGTATATATATATATATATATATATATATATATATAACACTTAGAATTCCAGCAACGGAGACGATGATGACGAGTAGTAGTTTTCTTCCGGTTCCATATGTAATTTTTAATTTCTATTTTTTGTGTTTTATCTTATATAAAATTAACAATATGCTTATAGTTTTGATTAAACATATTTATATTGAAAAATACATGCGTAACTTTTAATTTTTATTTTTCTATTTTATTGGAAATCAATGAAATATCTTTAGTTTCAATTAAACATATTTATATTGAATAATTAAAGAATGACATGAAAATTATTTTGAGGTGATGATATTATGGATATTTTCTTAGATATTTTCTTAGAGAAAACTAGATTAACGTCGGAATAGAAGACTTTTTGATGTGCATTTGTTTATCCATACCTCAAACATTTTTAACTTAATTGTGACTTTTTGGTGTGGCAGTGTTGTATCCATGCCACACGTCCTACATTTAAAACTCAATTGAAATAAACTATTTTGTCCTAATTGATTGGTGCAAAACGTAATTAAAAATCAAGAGCTGTTTGGTCCCTAAAAGACTAAAGGAAGTTCAACTATGGAAAGAAAATAGACCGATCAATCTAAAAGTAGAGATGTCGATTTGACTACAATAATAAGCAAAATAGGGTAAACGTAACATTAATAGCAATATTCTTCAAAATTTAAATCTTATTTCAAGCTAAATAATTCTGGATTAAAATATATTTTAATCTCACCTTTAATGCAAGTAAATAAAGCATGATATGATAGATCGTGCCAAAACTCATCTAACTAAATCGTTCGATCCATTTATTATTGTTTTATCTAGTTTGGATTTTAAAGATGTTAAGCATGATGTTAAGCTATCATGTATGAATATCATATCATCACATCACATCAAATGTTTTATCATCTTAACATCATATAGTACCATTTTCCCACCATCTATCAAAGATAATACTCATCACACTATCACACCAAATTAATTTTCACATAATATAATTTTGTTTTCTAGAAATTATTAAAATAAGAATTAAAACTAATATTGTTTAAAATAAAACATCTAATATAGAAACAAAAAATTTAATTTAAATATATTAAAACCAATATTAAATAAAAACAAAAACCTAACAAAATTAAATAAAAATAAAACCTAACAATCAATTTTTATTATTCTCCCGGATAATTTTTTTCACGTTAAAGAATGTTATGAGGTCTTCGTATTCGAGACTATGGGGTGTCGCCTTCGGCAATTTCAAATCCAATAACATTTCTTGTCGTTCGAGATGCTATTGATGTTCGCATCTCAATGCCACCTATTCTTTTTATATTTCAAGGTGCTCGTTGAATTTTTCTGTTAGATGTTGCAGTTGTTAGATGCCGTTTGGTTTTCCCGTGAAAATGATGCAACTCATTTCACTTTATCCATTGCAAGTGGACATCGAAGTGGCTCCTTTTCCAGAATCTCATATGTGTCTTCATTGAGGTCGATCTGTGTGTGGGCGTCAGAAGTGGTCGTGTAGTTGTTTGATTCTGAAGTTTTTGACAGTTTTGATACGCCACCTTGCCAAAGAGCCCGCAGACAAAGTGCCCATTCTAACCTGTTTATCAAAACATCACATGGTTTCATATTTGTGAAAGCTTTCCCTTTGTTTTGAAGTTGATATGTTTCAAGTGTCATTGAAAATATCAAAATCATTAGTGCCGCTTGATTTTTGAGTTGTAATGTTGTAAATACCATTGAAATTGTGATTTGTGATTTTTTTTTTCCACTAAGCTCGTTGTTGTTTCCATGATCGCCCTTGCCTATTCTCTTATGAAAATGTGCCAAAACCCTTTCCTAAAAACTGATGCTACTTTGGTGGTTTGCGTTAATTTTTTCAGTTATATGACACTCCATGTTTAGGCTAATGCCGCTTCTTCATGGAGATACCAAATTTTTTTGGAGCCACTTGCGTCGTGGTCATTTTCTACCCTTGTTTTTTCTGTTTTGTTTGAACGAGTTCTTATTGAGTTTCGGGTACCTCCTCGGCGTCTTATTGAGATTGTTGATCGGGCCGATGTTGACATTGACATTTTGATATGCTTCGAGGAAGGCATACACAGAGATGAGACCCAAAATCAAAGGAAGATCTGCTAACCGATTTGAGATCGATCTAGAAGTTGATGATACCTTCATCTCACCAGATTCCTCATACGGCATCGTCCCATCCTACTAATTATGCTTTTTCATGTCAATGTGTGTTTTTAATTAATCCATATATATATATATATATATATATATATATATATATATATATATATATATATATATATATATATATATATATATATATATATATATATATATATATATATATATATATATATATATATATATATAATAATAATATTTAGGTCATCTCTTAATCAAGTACTGCTTCTAATAACTATAACTTTGTGGAAAGTTTCGTAACTTAAGTCTAGTGGTATTTGGCCTAATTGGCATATCAAAAGGGGCATGACGGCCAAAAAGCATGCGGTCTAGCGGTATGTGTTATCTAAGAGTTGTTGGGACCATTGATGGAAAGATGCTTGTTAGACTCTTCGGTATGGAGGCCACACGAATGGCATAGGAACGATGTAGTACCAAGCCACGACGCGGAACACGGCCCTCCAAGGGCGCAGACCACGCCTACGTTGATAAACATGGCTGGAAAAATGCTTGACCTCATCAATATCTCTCTGCCTTTGTCTTCTTGGTGCATGTGGACGCCGACAGAGACCATCCCCTCCATGGCATGGAGGAGACTTTCGTTGATGTGGCTGTGTGGGTATATCATCACCATCCCGATAGTCTTAGTACCAATATGTTGAGGTTTCAAGTATGATATGATACGAAATGTGTCGATTTAGGAATAGAGCATGAGATGATGAGGTAATTTAATACCTCACTTATATATTATCACATCCTCACTATAGAATAATTTATAGTAACACAAAGTTTATCAATCTAAGACGTTAGATTGTGTGGTATGGACGGCACGCAGGTTGCAGGATGCGTGGCCATGCGTAAACACTGCCCCGGGTGTGCATACAGGGTCCGGGTGAGGACTCGAATATCAGTGAGGACTGTGAGGACAACTCTCGACCAATCAACGTCATTAATTTTTGTCAAAAAAATGACAATGGATTGGGTAAAACTAACTAGGCTTAATAAGATTCTAAGGAGAGGGGGACAACTTGGGCTTCAAGTCATTAGGCTTGGTCTGGATTAAATAACGTGCATATGGGCTAAAATCACCGTCATCTTCGTCGCTTCGTTGAATCGAGTTTTTATGATCGTATTCATCAGGAAAAGATGCCGATTGCTTCTATTGATCATAAAATTAAAGATTATAATTCAATCAGGTTAGTTTATAATAAATGTTAGTTTATAATAAATATAACAGATTTTGCTTAATTTATTAAATTTAGAACCTCGGTTACCATCACATGCTCTATTTTTTACAAATATCGATCTTTCCAATGTTCGATTTATACAAATTACGAAAATTATGTGCATTTTTCTGGATTGAATGTTACTACATATTTAAAATCGGTATGAATCAATGAAATTACTTCTTGAAAAACACGATTTAGATTAGGGTGAGCGTGATCCTGGGACTGACCTGACCCAAACCGAACCCGAGCTGAACCAAGACCGATGGAAGAAATTCAATGGAACCGAGGACCGACCAAACTATGGGACTTGGTCTTGGGTTCGAGTTAGGGTTTGCTCGGGTTTTACCCAAGCAGGACCAAGCATAAAAAAATGCCTACATTTAAACGGTTACATAATCTTAATGTCTATTAAACATTCGGTTGGTTCCGTACCCTATAACCCGACAATACTGAAGGACCAAGACCGAGAAGGACCAAGACCGAATTAAGCCATATCGACGAACCAAGTACCGACCGAGTAACATGGTCGGTTCCTTATCTCGGGTCCAGTTCCTCGGTTCTTGGAGTTGGGCTCGGTTTCGAGGACCATTTGCACATCCCTAATTTAGATTTTGATTCTTTCATCTGCTTTGGCATTTGATTTTTAGGTCAAAAAACCTTTAAATTGTATAAAATCATGTACAAAAATAATAATTTGTTTCAATTATTTGATAAAAACATTGAATCAAGTGACTAATCTTGGTTAAAAACGATTTTAATATTTGATTCCGCTTGTTAAATGTATATTTTTTGTTTTTTGGAAAGAACATTAATACACATAGATAACCGGTAACAAGTCATCATAATTGCTTCTTGAAAAACATGATTTACATTTTGATTATTTCATTGTATGAAATCATGTAAAAAAATCAATTTTTTCTTCATTTATTTGATAAGAATGTTGAATCAACGTGATAATCTGCAGTGTTTTGTATAATAAACCATTAGGTGTGCATCAAGTTTTAATAAATATGAAATCTACAATGCATATTGACAATAAAACAATAGGAAAACCCAAAATGGCAGAACCAGAAATCTGTTTTAAAGGTAATTTATTTATTATTTATTAATTTTTATTATAATGTGCTTTTATTAAAAATAAAAATAATAATCATTTTCAGGAAATGGATCTTCATGTGAAAATACCGGATCTTCATCAGCAAATATTGGATCTTTATTAGCAAAAATGAAAAAACATATTGGATTCCAAAAGTGGATAACACATCATATGAAGGACAAACATTTGCTACATTTGAAGAAAATGTAGCTTTTTATAAGGAATGCGCATGTAAAAGTGGTTTTGAAACAAGATTAGCAAGTATAAAAAAATAAAAGGAGTTGAAGGTTATGGAAGAAGATACATAGTATGTAATAGGGACGGATCTAAAAAGAAAGTTGGATATGATACTTTTCAAGATCCAAATATACAAAAAACATAGACGGCCTTCAATTAGACAAGAATATGGAGCATTTATGAGAATGAAGGTTAATAAGAAAAAAATATATGGGAGATATACAAAAATTAATGAAGCACACACTCATGGATTCATTAATGAAGAATATCAACATTTTCTTAATTCTAAAAGAAGACTAACATATACACAAAAGAAAATCATACATGATTTGCCAAATATTAACATGGGGAGAAGTACTGCATACAAATTCTATAAACAATCAAGAGGTGGTTTTGAAAGTACTAGAGTTATAGAAACATATACTAAGATTTTCAAGAGAGATTTGAGTCAATATAAAGAAGAAGGAGATGCAGATTTTGTAATAGAAAATTTGACTAGGAAGAAGGAATGTTTAGAAGAATTTTCCTTTGACTATAGCGTTGTAAGTGATGGAGACTTGACAGGGTTTTTTTTGGGCAGATGCAAAGTCAAAACGCAATTATTTTGCATTTGGAGATGCTGTCGGTTATGATGCAACTTACCAAACAAACAAGTAAGTAGATTTTAACTTGTCTAATATTTTTGGATCATAAACACTTTTTTGAATTATTATGTTCTAAATCTTAAATCATTAATATTTTTGAATCATATCTTATAAATCATTTGGAATCATTAACTTTATGAATCATATTAATTTGGATTATAAAATATTTTCGAATCATAGCTTATTAACCAAATTATATGATCCAAAACTTTAATAATTCGAAATGAATATATAAGACATGATTCAGAAAATATAAATATAAATTTTACATTATGGACATTTTCATCATATAGCAATAGTGTTAATGTCTTTTATTGTTGTCACAGATACCGTATGATATTTATACCATTTATTGGCATTGATAATCAAAAGAGATGTATAACTTTTAGAGCTGGGTTGTTATCAAGTGAAAGCATTGAATCATACAAATGACTATTAAATAAATTCAAAATAGCATTAGGAAAAGAGCCAAACGTAATTATAACAGAACAAGACCTTGCTAGTTTACAAGCAGTAACAGATGTATTCACATCTACAAGACATAGATTGTGCATGTGGCATATATCCCAAAAGTTTACTGAAAAGGTTAGTACAATGATATGAGTTTTTTTGAATGTTTATAATAAAATAACAAAAGATGTAAAAGTAGTTTGTTATCATACTATATACGTTCAATAATATGTGCAGCTAGGAGGTAAAAATGGAAAAATAGATGTCTTGAATGACATAAACAACCTCATTTGGAATGTTACTATAAACAAAGATAAGTTTGCATCAAGATGGACAACCATTATGGATAAGTTTAAATTGAATGGAAACAACTGGTTTAATAACATGTATAACATGAGACACTTATGTATTCTAGCATACTTCAAAGAATGTTTGTTTGCTGGATTAATGAGAACTACGTCAAGATCGGAAGCAGAAATTTATTTCTATGGGCTCCTATCTAACCCGGATTTGCATTTGGTTGATATCATTATTGTGACACCCAAATTTTTTTGCTTTTCACAAACCTTTGTCTTTATAATCCTTTCCTTAAAAAATGGTCCTCTTTAAAACATTCACACTTGTAATAAAAAACTGGGTAATCACCAATTGCATATCATTACATCCATCTTAGTAAATAAGAATTTATGTAGATCATAATGATTGAATATAATAAAATTACATTCTTTTAAATTTCACTTTACTTCTATATTCTTTAATCCCTGTATAACCTAGAATACAAGACATAAAAACATACATATGTAAGACTATAAATTAGTGGTGTGCATGGGTCGGTTTGGTTCAGTTTTGGGGTAAACCAAACCCAAACCGGTTGGTTCAGTTTTTGGTTTTTAGAACCCATTGGGTTCGGTTTCAGTTTTTGAAGTCGGTTTCGGGTTCAACCCGGGTTTTCGGTTTCAACCTGTGGGTTTTGTCAGTTTCCAACAATTATAAAAAGATACAGATAAATAATAAACACATTTTACCAATTCTTTTTAGTCATCATTTACATGGAGTAACAATTGGATATATTTTTATACACTTGACTCTATAAGCAATAATGGATTGATGTTAGCCTTTGGCATATTCAAGTGGATATGATCACGGTACTTTTTATTTTTAATGAATTACAACATTAGAAACTCGGTGAACGAGATGGAGGAATAAATAGAAATATGTCAATCTACAATGCCAATGCATCTTACAAGTGTCATTAACTTTGCCTAATTAATGTCCTAACATAATACAATATATATAAAAATTTAATAATATATAAAATATTTAATGTTTAATAATATATAACGTGGGTCGGTTTGGGTCGATTTTGGTTTTAGTGGGTTGATGCTTTAATGAAACCGAACCGAACAAAAATTTTCGGTTTTTGAAAATCTCAAACCCAAAGCGTTGATTCTATTTTGTTTTCGATTTTTCGGTTTCGGTTTTGTTGATTTTTGTCAGTTTTTTCGGTTTCCGGGTTCGGTTTGCTCACCTCTACTATAAAGTTTTGTGAGTTACATGAGTTTAGACTCATAATACATTCAATCATATATTCATTAGCATTCACTTTACTTGTGAATCCTTAGTACCATATTTATGTATCTTGAAATACAACTTATTTACATATTAAGTCATAGGCATGACTACATTACATTATTCATAGTCTCTTTCATAATAATCATAAAGACGACTCATACATTCATTAGCCATAAAGACGACTCTTAACATATTACTTTATTTCTTTACACATTAGTCATATACGCGACTCTTAATTCATAAGTCACAGATGTGACACTTATTCATTTAGTCTTAATAAAGACTTTATACTTACTAACACTTATAAACCTTCTTATACATATTACACATATAATCCATACTTGATCCATTAAGTCATAAGATGACTTCTTTATATATATATATATATATATATATATATATATATATATATATATATATATATATATATATATATATATATATATATATATAGACACACACACACACACACACACACACACACACATATATATATATATATATATATATATATATATATATATATATATATATATTCATATACATAACTGTTAACATATTTATCATTAAAAGGATTCTTATATCATTACACATACAACTATATATAGTATACTAATCATATAAATGATTCCTATCTTATTAAACATACCATTCATACTTATCACATTAATCATATAAATAATGCATACTATATTTTGATGGGTTTTTTTTTTTTTTTTGCAAACAATGAGCTTAAAATCTTAAGTTCACATGCACCCTAATAAAGGATCTATGTTTTTTCAATTGAATCTATAACTAAGAACATAAGGTATATAATTAAAATTATATTCTAAAAACAATTTAGAATTTCATACCTTCAAGGCTTTGGAAGCAAGCACCACAAGTGTCGTGCCTCTAATGGTTCACACCCAAAACCAAGCAATCAAGAAACAAAGGAGAGGAAGGAGAGGAACTCCTTGAATTGGCAAGATTTAGAGGGTGGAGGAGGCCTCTATTTATAGCCCAAAACTGATAAGTCATAAGGCATATAACTGTCTTATTTGGATTCCTGATATGATAAGGCTTTTATCATATAACTGAATCTACTTATCATGCCATAAATAGTCCAAACCTCCATATAAATATATATATATATATATATATATATATATATATATATATATATATATATATATATATATATATATATATATATATATATATATATATATATATATTGAAATTTATATATATATATATATATATATATATATATATATATATATATATATATATATATATATATATATATATATATATATATATATATATATATATATATATATATATATATATATATATATATATATAGAATTTCGTTCAATATATATTATATAACCTATACAATTTGCAAAGTCTTTTCAGAAGCGTTCCTTCTTAAAGCGTCAGACCCATGTTCGATTCTTGCAAGAAGCATTTTATTCATTTTTACTCAGTTACATATTAATTTTTAGTTTTCCTTTGTGGGTTGAAAAACCCCACGACGAGAGCCAAAGCCGGCTTTTAAATCCTTGATTTGTGGGTTAAATTACAATTTTAACCCATTATCTATTTTGTTACAATTTTGGTCCTCGATTTGTTTTTCATTTTACAACTTTTTGCTAATTTGTTTTTCCTTTTTTTTTATCAATTTGGTATTCATTAGACTTGTATTTTCTTTACGATTTTTAACAAAATTTTAAATTGTATTACATTGACTTAACCTTTTATTTTGTCCCGATATTTTGTCCTTGATTTTTTTCAGTTAAAATTTTCAACTAGTTTAATTTTTTTCTTTTACTAATTTGGTACCCATTCGATTATTATTTTTTACAGTTTTGAACAAAATTTTAAATTGTATTGCATTGACTTACCTTTTACTCTTTATTAAGAATTTGGTCATGTTTATTTTTCTTTTTACATTTTTGACAAAACTTTTTAATTCTTTTACGAATTTGATTCGTTTTACTTATTCTTTTAATTCTCAAACTTTCTTTTAAAAAATTTTGAAAATTTAAAATTCTACTTATATATTTTTCCTCAATTAACTTTTAAACCTATTTATCTAGTTTTTACTCATACAATTATATATTTTTTAAAATTTACCATAATAGTTTGTTAACAAAGTTTCTTCATATAATTTTTTAATACTTTTGAGTTTTAATAATTTTTTCATTTTTACAAAGTTTGTTTACAAACCCCGCTGCAACGCGCGGGGTGTTTTCGACTAGTTAATATATATTTATCTACTGCTCAACTATTGAACAATTATAATTCAACCCCTTATTCTTTTATTTAATCCAATTAATCCTAAAATTAATTCTAAACTAATTTCTGATTAATCATTAATTAAATATTATGATTTCTAATTAATATATTATTTTCATAATATATTAATAAATCAATTTCCTCTCTCTTTATAACTTATCTTGTCCTCTGCTGATTTTGAGGGCAACCCAAAAGGACTGTGCTGCTATCAATTCAAGTATATTTCTAAATTATAGTCATGGCTTAGACACGTAATCCAACATATTTGGCATACAATTATTCCATAACACATTAATCATATAAATGACCCATGCATACCATTCACATAATTGACCCATAATACATTAATCTCATAATTAATGTATCATGTGTCAACACATTTAACTACATCAAAGACTTATACCATATCAGTCACATTCTTATCATCATATATTGTATTGGCTTTATCCATTTCATAAACATAGTATTGATTGGTCTTATTCATATTTTTACATTATTATTCTTGGGGCTTAACTCACTATATGTGGTTTTTCCTCAAGTTTCTTGTACCAAGATAGAAAGAACTTAATCAGTCTATCCTAGTACCATGATATTAGGACATCTATCTCGTGAAAGGAGATCTACTATCGAGATATATCTTGTTAAGTCTCTTATAGAGACTACATATCCACGGGCAAGCTTATTCATTCATCTTTCATTCATTTTTTGCATGCATTACTTTCATTCATACTTTCATCATATGCCAATCAATTAAACATTATATGGATAGCAGCTAATACAATTACTTTACTACATCATTCATTTATTATGAGGAATTTGTTGGATTAGGTGTCTAAGCCATGACTTATAATTTGTATTTATCTTATTAATTAAATCAAAGTCCATTTGGATTGCCCTCATACCTAGAGGTTTGGTAGAAAGTTCAGTAGAGAGAAAGATTGATTTATTATATGATTAATAAATCAATGGAAAGAAAATAAATAGTTTATTAATATATTAAAGTGATAATATATTAATTAAAAACTATATTAATTAATTATAAATTAATCTAGAATTAATTGGAATTAATTTAGTGATTAATTTAATTAATTAAAGGTGCAGGGACTCGTTTTGTAATTATTCAATAGTTGAATAATAACTGGCTAGTTAAAGCCAAAGGTGGCGAAATTAAGAGTGGGGATACTCTTAATTTCGAAACCCTAATTAGGGTTTAAAAGGCTTGGTCCTATTGATAAAAGGCTTATCCAGATTTGGGCTTGTCTAGGGTTTTGACTGTTACCGCCTGGAGGCTATAAATAGGGATCCCTGGGAACCCTAAAGTCTGCGCTAACCTTACTCTGTCTCTCTGTAATTTTCGTCCCCTCCTCTTGCTCTTGGGTGTGATCTCATTTGAGGCAGGACACTTGTGCTGCTGGCTTCAAGATTAAAACTAAAGGTTAGTTTTCTCAATTATTTCCTTTAAAAATTATTATTGGCCTTTAGGATTTTAATTATATGTTCAAAGATAGAAAACATAGATCCTTTTCTAGATTGCATGTGAACTTAGGGTTTTTAGTTCATAGATTGCAGAAAACCTTTCAGAGTTACGTCCCTAATAACTTCATTTCATCATATATCATTCATACTATGATTTAAGGCTATATGCCAACATTCTTACTTTACATATTTACTCATTATTTATGGAGAGTTATGTCCCTATTTAACTTATTGTATAACATGCCATTTACCATATCATATACCATTCACCTATACGTATTTGATTCTGGCGTCACCGCTAGGTCTCCTGTTCACTGGTTCAGGTTAAACTTATAAGACCACAAAAAATATACATATTATTAATAGATATTAAAGAAATCTTATTGCTCATAATAAGACACTTGCATAAGTGTGAACAATCACAAAAATAGACACATAGTTCCCTAGCAATCCAGTCTTATCTTACACTTAGCAATTTAACCATCCTATAGGTTTGCAACTTATCTTAGGATCTTAGGTTCAATAACCTATCTTACGATACATCATATGACAACTCTTATTTTTCTGCTTACAACATTATCTTAAGTCTGTATTCTCACTTCAACCTCACACAATTTAAGCCTAGGTTCGAGTCTCGACACCTAATTCGCTTAAACTATGGCTCTGATACAAACTTGTAACACCCCATCTTTCATACACCTGAAATGGTGAAATAGTTTATAAAACATGTTGAAGTAAAATTTTCGTTCTTTCAAAAACTTTTGTTTTAGTCTTTTAACCATCATTTAAAACATTTGGTCCCAGTAAAACAATTTCATTTAGAAATAATTAAACAACTATGGGGGTTACAAACTTATATCAAAACAACCACAGTAAAGCTATAATGCATCTCAAAGCTAATGTCCTATAACCATACAACATTTCTACCAAAAACCAGCATGACCTTTGGGCTAATTTATTAAAATCCTTGTTGACACGACTCAATCCAAAGTAGCCCAAAAATAATATAGGATAGAGCAAAACTTTAAAGTACACTACCAAAGGTATTCTAAACCATAAACATAACATCTCTCAAATTACACATTATACTATACCGCATTAAAAGTAACTTTATCTTCTGATCCTCTTTTCTATCTTAGTCCACATGAGAGTTTCTAAGTCCTTTCTTTCTATCCTTTGATGTTAGTCATCCTGATCCTAAGTACGTAACATTAAAACAAAGATACGAAGAAAAATATGTCTCATGTGTTACATGGGTTTTAGAATCAAAGCATTTGAAAACATAACATAATATATATCATTTTCAAAACCTTTGTAATCAAATAATGTATTAACACTTTATTAGATAGTTCATAAACGAATCATGTCAGAACACTTTTTGTAAAAATCTTTGTAATTTCAACATATCATCATTTTGTTTCTAAATCATTTTCATAACAAAATTAGATGAAAAACCTTACCAACATAAAGCATTTCCATACTTGAACTTTATTCAATCATAACTGAACTTTTATACTTAGGGCATTAATCACCTTAGGTGATACCACAAGTCTAGACTTGGATGGAAAGAACAAAATCAGTCCACACTAGCCTCATATTGCTTTTAGGACATCTACTTCGTGAAGGGGTCAGTACCACCCCCAGTAGACTCCTCTACATTCCCTTGCAGGAATCTCATCACCCGGGCACGAAGAACCACCTTCTTTGTTCATACTGTTGTATTGCATTGTTGCATTCATTCGTATCTCAAATACCAATCATATAAAACATAACATTTCTTGACATCAAATTACTATTTGTAAACACATTAAAGCGCTAATGCCAAAACATTCTTTTCAAATCATATTCGATTTAATGCCAGAACATACTTTCAAAACATATTCAACTTAATGCCAAATCATACTTTCAAAACATAATGGTAAACTTTCATAAGCATGACATGGATAGTAATTCTTGCATATAATAAATTCACATTTAAAAGCTACATAAAACTTTATAAATACTTACTAATTCAATCTCTTAAAAACCATTTGGAAAAACATTACTCATAAGACATTTAGCATAACATAAAATTTCAATATTTGAAACTTGTAGCTATGTACCAATTAAAAATCCTCATATACTCACCTCGGTAGCTAGGTATGTCTAGCTACATTAATCCACTAATTCTAAGCTTTTACTGATTCCAGGCATCATTCAATATCTATTGATTTAATAAGAGGTTAGCAACAATTGCACAACTAAACACATAATATGTCTTAAATCATATATGAACTCTTTCAAATATCATCTAATTCCATTCCAATCATTAAGTATGATCCTTAAATCACAATAATCATTTTGGACATTTTTTACCCATTTTGCCCAAAATTTGACTAATTGTGATTTACTTTGGTTTGCTATGTAATTTAAGCATCTTTGTAGTTCTAACATGTTTATAGGATGATACCAACCACTTAGAAAGATTTCTCATTTCATTCGTTTATATCGTTTTATTAATTTAAGCCTTTAAAGTTTCTAAAGATAAACTGCCATAACTTTGATATTTTTCACAAAGTTGACACCCACATGTTCACATTACATTATAATATTTATTCCAATTTAGTTTTGCAACATCCCAAATTCTGTAATAAAATTTTCATTTTTAAGAGCAATTTAAATATATAAAAAGGTTTGCCAACTAAAAAACCATTCCATTTAAAACTTAGTATTTAGACATGTAAAACGTACTTATCAAAACACTTACAAACATTATCCTGTGGAAGGCTTATTCGTTGAAATCCTCAATTGCGGTACAGTCGCGCCGTGCTCCAAGCTCAAGCCCGCAAGTTCCTGAAAAAGAGTTAGGGTAAAAGAGTAAGCACAAAGTTTAGTGAGTTCCCCAAAAATACCACACGATCCATCACATAAACATCGTCATCGGCTCTCGGGCTTGCCCCGATCCGCCGGTAATCATCATGTGACTCTCGGGCTTGCCCAGATCCGTCCTCGACTCTTGGGTTTGCCCCGATCCGTCGGAAATCATCGTCATTGGCTTTCGCCGACAAACATCATCATCGGCTTTCATCGTCAAACATCGTCATCGGCTTTCGCCGAAAATCCTCGTCATTGATTTTCGCCGGCAAACATCGTTATTGGCTTTCGCCGACAAACATCGTCATCGACTTTTGCCGGCAAACACATAAAGCACAAATAATCACATTATTACAAAAAGAAGTGTTGTAAAAGTTGGCCTAGGCGGCCGCCTAGGCACTAGGCGGACGGGTTCCGCCTACGATTAGTGGTAGGCGGTCAAGTTAGACGAATTTAGTCAACGGCTGTCAAAATCGGGTCTAGGCGGGTCTGGGCGGATTTGGTCAAGAAAGTAAACAGTCGAAGTTTCGCCGCTAACTCATAGAGTTAGCGTTGCTAACTCCCCTGTTCAGCCCAAATCTCCATTAAGTGCTTAACCTATTAAGACAGAAGCCACAACGCCCAAGGGTTGTCACAAATAGTCCCTTCACTTATAAAAACGTAACTTTAACCACCAATCCTAGCCAAACAAGCTTATGGTGACAAATCTAGTTCCAAAAATGAAGATTAAAACCTTAAAAATTCATCCAAAACCACATTAAGTCTAGGCCTGGGTTTTTCTTAAGGATTCAGAGACAAAAAGGAGAAGAACTCATCCTTAGTCTCTAAATCCCACCCTCATCCAAGATATGGAGCCATCATTATCTTGAAAAGCTTGGAAATGACCTCATAACTCCATTAACAACAAGAACTAAGGAAAACAAGCTTCTAAAAACTTACAACGGTCCAGGAACAGCAAGAACTTGACTCCTTCTAAGCACCACTCTCTCTCTTGAACACCTTGCTACCTTCTTCTTCCTCTAAGAACCTTCACAAACCCACAAATGAAGCTTAAACAACCATGGAAGCTTAAGAGAGAGTTTATGGGTGTTTTCTGGAGTTCTAGGGGTAAAATGACGAAGTTGGAAATGTTATATGACTTAAAATGGCCCAGATCATGAAAATGTAGACTTTTTTCTTGCTTAGGGGCAGTTAGTGATGCTAACTTCCATGTTATCGTCGCTAACTTCAAGTCCTTCCAAGCCCTGCATCTATTCTAGACTAAACTCGACTGTTCGGGATTTCTTCTGGTTAGCGGCGCTAATCCTAGGATTAGCGACGCTAACTTTCTTTTTTCCACTTTTTGTCCTTATTTCACTTAATTACATGTCTTTACCCCAATACTTGGTTCTGAACTTTACACTTTGACTCTTAAAACTCGGAACTTGACTTTTCGGGATTAGGGTCTTACAAGTTTCATATTCTATTTCATGTTCTTTTAGTACTTAACAAAATTGACTCCAAGGTTGGAATTCACAATTCCATTCTAGCACTTTATCATCAACTTGAAGAATAACTCTTGTTAGTATTTCATAAATTCATATCCTTTAGACAAGTTACTAACTCCAATACGATCCCAATGTTTATAAAAATCTAAGTGTACCAACATATTTCAAACCAATTTCATATTTACAAAATTTTGTCCCATTCTTGCAATCTTTATCAAAAAGTGTCTTAAAATAATACAATTCAACTCATACATACATACTAAACAAAGACTCAAATATCAATTCCATCGGTAATTCTATTATAGTTGTAACGCCTCGATTTTCATACACCTTAAATGGTGTAGTATTTTATAAAACTTTATGTTGAGAAATCTCATATTTCAAAAACCTTATTTCATTTATGACATAAGGTCATATTTAAAAAAAAACTTGGTCCTAACAAAAACCAGTAAGTTGTAAAAATGTTTAAACAACTACGGGGTTTACAACTTCATATCAAAACAAAACTATAGAAAGCAAGTTAGGATTACAAACCATTTCATCAGCCAAGGTTCACTCCATATAAGATCCCAATTTCTGTGGTCATCTACATCCTTTTATCCATCGTATCTAAAACCAGGGATACATGACATAAAAATAAAAATACGCAAGATGAAAACGTCTCATGAGCTACATGGGGTTTAGACTCAAAACATTATTGAAAATGTTGTATAAGCAATCTCATATATTTGGCATATTTCGTTTCAAAATCCTTTGCAAAATAAGTCATATATATGACCTTTACTTTCCAAAAACTCATTTACGATCTAAGTCATATAGATGACATTTACTTTCAAAAATTCTTTGTGAAATCTGCTCATAGAATCTTGAAACTTAAACAATATATTTAGTTCAATACGTGTCATACATACTAAATGTCTATGCAATGCATGATTCATATACCAAATCAAAAGACCAGGTCATATTCGTGATAAAAGCTCGCGGTTATATACCGCGCCTAGAGGTCTATAAAGACCAAAGTTCGCCAAAATAGGAGAACAAATAATCCTATAATGATGCCTAGAAGACTTCTACTTCGTGAAGGGAGGTACCATCCCAGTAGAGTCTTGTTGTCCCGTTACGGGGACGTGTCCGGACCTCACTGACCCATATGCAATCACACTCTATGAATGCATAAAAACACATCTTTTCTTTTGTGCAAGAAATCACATAATGCCTTGAGATGTATGTACAATAACATAAACATTAAGAACTTAAATCTTCCATAAGCATAGTAGGCTTGAAGCCAATACAATCTTTCAATAACAGAGTAGGATAAATGCAAGAACATACTTTCGTAATCATTATAGGCTTGATGCCAAAACATTCTTTCAAATTCATTGTATAAAATTTTCATAATCATAACATAAGTAGAACGATTTTGCATATCATATAATATTCATAAGTCACGTAAAAGCTTTGTCAACAATTTTCCATGTACCCCATAGTGGGAAAAAGCCACATGTACTCACCTTAGTAGCTAGGTACGTCTAGCTACAATAATCCACATAACTCTATCCTTTCGTTGACTTCCAAGCATCCTTCAATCTCTATTAATTTGATAGGAGATTAGAACTTATTAGACAACTAAACATATAGTAATTGTCTAATCATTCTTGAACTATTTCTAGTCATCATCTAGTTCCATTCAATGTCCAAGTATGACTCTTAAGGCATAATAACCATTTTGGACGATTTTACCCTTTTGTCCCATTTTGACCAAAAATGGTATTTTCAGAGTTCTAAAATGTTATCCTAGCAACACTACATTATTTAAACTTCTATAAGTCCACTTTAATGGCTAGATGTCAAGGCATCTTTCATTTTTCTCATTTGCACCATTTTGGCAAATTTCAACTGATAAAGTTTCTAAAAAATGTAAAACCGTCAAAAACATATTATTTTCAATATACATAACTCCAAAAATATTTCTAGTACATCATACGTTCCATTACAATTCATTTATATATTCATGGGTTTCCATTTAGACAAAAAATGAAACTTTTAGTTTCAATCAGGACTATTTTAGTCATTATAGTCTTTAGCGTTTCCATCACTTTTTCTTAGTTACATTCAGTTCCGCTTTCGTTTATGCATAATTGCATACTAGAAAAAGATTTATTTCATTATTCCTTTAGTGTCAAATGATTTAACTCATAATCACAATCCAATATCAAGATTCGGCTAATAACACCAAATCGAGTTTCGTCCCGCTTTCACTAACGTGTTGTATATATGTTATCGATAATCAATTACATATTTATATAACTTGTTCCATTCTCACATATTTTATCAAAAAGAACTCCAAAGAATGGCATTCAATCTATTAACCATTACCAAGTTTGTTTCCATCTTTTTAGACCTTGTACACAACAAATTTACATAAATCATATCCTCAATCTTGTCCCTACTAAAAAGGTTGCCAAAACACCTCACGAGATGTGGACGGGGAAATTTCCCTCGTTAGCACATATTAAGGTTTGGGGTTGTGAAGTCCTCGTTAGGAGGTAATGAACTGTTTACCGGTTCAACGGGAACTTGTTCCTCAGGTTGAGTGCCATTGTTGTCTAAGGTTCCTTCATTAGTTGACTCTTGAAGTTATTCAAGGTCAATGGTACTCCCACTGTCCTCTTTGAATATGAGCTCTCTTTCTCGAAAGACTCCTCTCCGTGCTACAAAAACCACGTCCTCACTAGGTCTGTAGAACCAATATCCAAAGGACTGCTTTGGGTGACCAATGAAATAACATTTCTCACTTCTAGCTTCAAGTTTGTTATGAGGTGTTGACCTTGAGGGTTGACCGGTAAACAGTTCATTACCTCTTAGACGTTCCGGTAGAGTTAGCATGCCACCTGAGTTTTATGGATTCCATATCACTATAGATGGTGACACATTCGTCAGTGATAGAACACTGGTGAATCTGGATGAGCCGGCTAACTATAGGGAAGCAATGGCAGGCTCTGAGGCTACTAAATGGAAAGAGGCAATGGACAGCGAGATCAAGTCCATGTATGGCAATCAAGTTTGGAACTTGGTTGACAATGTACCAGGTCGAAAGACTGTTGGGTGCAAATGGATCTTCAAGAAGAAGACCGACATGGATGGAAGGTGCACACCTTTAAGGCTTGACTGGTTGCGAAGGGTTTCACTCAAACCCCTGGGGTTGACTTTGACAAAACCTTCTCACCGGTGGCCAAGATAAAATCCATTTGGATAATGCTTGCCATAGCTGCATTTCATGACTATGAAATTTGGCAGATGGACGTCAAAACCGCTTTCCTTAACGGGAAGTTGGTTGAGGATGCTTACATGAATCAGCCAGAGCGTTTTCAGGATGCAAAGTTTCCTAATAGGGTGTGTAAGCTTGAGAAATCAATCTACAGATTGAAACAAGCTTCTCGTAGCTGGAATCTCTTCTTCCATGATAAAGTCAAAGAGTTTGGTTTCTCTATGAGCGAAGATGAGTCGTGTATATATACCAAGGCTAGTAGGGGTATAGTCACTTTTCTCGTACTATTTGTCGACGACATATTGCTCATGGGAAACGACATTCTGACCTTGCAAGAAGTGAAATCTTGGCTCGGGAAGTGTTTCGCCATGAAAGACCTTAGAGAAGCTGCATATATTCTCGGGATAAGAATATTGAGAGATAGAAAGAAGAGACTGATCGGACTCGGTCAAAGTGTTTACTTGGACAAAGTACTGAAAATGTTCAGTATGGAAAATTCTAAGAAAGGAGAGCTACCGATCCAAAGTAATGCCAAATTGAGCAAGTCTCAAAGTCCGAGTACAGATGAGGAAATAACTAAAATGAGTCGGGTACCCTACGCTTCGGCTGTGGGATCGATCATGTATGTTATGACATGTACCCACCCTGACATAGCCTTTGCCTTGAGCATGGTCAGTCGCTATTAGGGCAATCCGGGCAAGGCATATTGGATTGCGGTTTCAAATATACTCAAGTAATTGCAGAGGACGAAAGAAATGGTCCTAGTCCTTAGTGGCAAAGATACATTGAGAGTAAGCGGATACAGTGACGCCAGCTTACAGATAGATAGATACAACTATTCGTCTCAGTCGGGCTGGGTGTTACTGTTAAACGGTAGAGCGGTACATGGAAAAGTTCCAAGCAGGAGACAATGGGTGATTCAAGTTGTGAATCATAGTACATAGCTGCAAGTGAAGCCTATAAGGAAGCGGCTTGGCTGAATAATTTCATGGGTGACCTTGGAGTAGTCTCGACAATTCAGGAGCAAATGGAACTATTCTGCGATAATGAAGGAGCGGTGGCATTGACCAAGGAACCGCAAGATCATGGAAAGTCCAGACATATCAACATACAGTACTATTACATCAGACATAGAGTAGAAGAAGGTCACCTCATAGTGAAGAGGGTATCATCTGAAGATAATCATGCAGATCCTCTGACAAAGGCTCTGAGCAGGGTTAAAAACTATCAGCATGCTAGGAGCATTGGGCTGAAGGATGATATTATTTTTAGTAATTAGATAGATATTTCGAAACTTGTAACAAAGAAATGTAATTGAATTTGGTGATTAAATAATGGAGAATTATTTATGAGTATTGTTTACTGCCAATTGTCAATAATTCATTATTGTGTTTCAACTTTGCATGTTTTACTTCCCGAATAATTTGATTATTCAAAAGTCCACACTCGATCATACTTTCGGAAGTAAGTAGTGAATTAAGACTGTCATGAATTGAGTTGTAGACTGTCGAAGGAGTTAGACATAACAATAGTGTTGCCGCAACATTCATGAGTACTTGAAAATGAAGATTTGAGTATTGGACCAACCCGTGCTCAGGGAATTACTTCATGGATTATGTCATAAGTAATTCTGATAAGATAATATCCTATGGTCTTGAAACAGAGACATATGAGTTGAAATTTACAAATCAATTGTGCATTGATAATGCGTAAACGCATCAGTAACTCGATGTTATAAAACATATTGTTGTGCGTGATTTGACGAGTAAAAGACACAAGCATATGAGTCGAAGTTTATTCGTTCCTTTTTCCTTAACGGGAAAAGTGATATCTATGGGCCCCTCGGTGATTTGGTGATGACTTATAGTGCTGGGCCCGGCCAGGACAAATTGATGTGTTCAATTAGAAGTCCTATATCATCACAAATCGGGAATCGGGAAACAGAGTATCGGACTGAGAATCCATATGCTAAGTCCGAATGATATCTTGTAGAACGAAGGATCATATGATCACTTATCTTAGGACACGCAACTGACTGGGTCAGAGTTCGGCAGCAGCTTTGGAAGCTACAATTTGCTGGTCAAATTTAAAAGCTATTTGGAATTATAGTTATAGACTTATGAAAGTGGGAGACTGTTGGATTAAGATGTCTAAGCCATTACTGTAATTTAGAAATATACTTGAATTGACAGAAACACAGTCCTTTTGGGTTGCCCTCATAACTAGCAAAGGACTAGATGACAAATAAAGAGAGAGAGAGAGAGATAATGATTTATTAATATATTATGAGAATAATATAAGTTATAAATCATAATATTTAATTAATAGTTAACCAGAAATTAATTGGAATTAATTTTGGGATTAATTGGATTAATTAAAAGTGCAGGGGCTGAATTGTAATTGTTTAATAGTTGGGCAATAGACAGTCTGGATGACCTAATGGGTTGGACGAAATCACAGGCTTGGAGCCTTGTGGATTTTGAAACCCATATATGGGTATTGGTATTATTTGTGGCAATGATAAGTAGATCATATTATCTTATAAAAGCCTTATCATATCAGGATCTTAAATAAGGCAGTTATATTCTTTATTGCTTATCACCTGGAAACTATAAATAGAGGCCCCTGGCACCCTTATTATTCACGCCTCCTTCTAAGGATCTCTCCTTCCTCTCTCTTGCTCATCTAGCTTGCTTAGTTCTGGGTGTGAGCCATTAGAGGCACGGCAATTCTGGTGCTAACTTCTAAAGATCAAAGGTATTAAAATTATTCTTTTGTAATTTTAATTTAGCCTTAGTTATAAGTTCAATTGAGAAAAACATAGACCCATATTAAGGTGCATGTGAACTTAAGATTTAAGCTCATTGTTTGCATAGAACCCATAAGACTTAACATATTAAGTGTTGGACAAAAAGTTGGTGAACTGCGAAGATAACGTCGCTATCTAAGAAGATAGCAACGCTATCGTTGAAATGAAATCACGACTGCTTTGGACTTAACGGCGCTATCTCTGAGGGATAGCGGCACTAAGTGCAGTTTGACCTTGAGGGTTGACCTTTGACCCGTTGACCTTTGACTTTTATGGTAGTTTGACTTTTTGAGTCAAACTTTAGAAAATTAGGGATTGACCCAAAGGTGATTTAGGAGGTTTGTGACGTCCAATCACCGAGGACCTTTCGTGTTAGCTTGTGACAGGCGATTCAGGTGAGTCTCCTCGCCTTACTAGTTAAGATGATGCATGCTTGCGTTAACTTTTATGGTTACTATATATATATATATATATATATATATATATATATATATATATATATATATATATATATATATATATATATATATATATATATATATATATATATATATATATATATATATATATATATATATATTATAGTTGTAAGACCCGTGTATTACACGGGATGATACAAAAATATTATTATTTAAAAATATCTAAATATTAATAGTTATGCATAAGAAATTTGTTTGTGTATCGTGACATCTTGCTTTTAATTTTAACTATTACGACTTTATATTTTGATAAATATAATTGATTATGAGAATGTCAGCGGTACTAAAATCAAATTCACTATTATGATTGGAATCGTTTATTATGACGTCAATTGTCTCTCTATTGTCTCACAAATCTTTCTAAACATTAAAAAGTAATATGATATTAAAAAACAATCAATTTTGAAATTGAATGAGAACAATTAATTTTGAAATTGAGTGATAATTAAACCGATCATTAAGGAATTAGAAACGTTTCAAACCAATTAGTTTTTCTTAAGAAATTTAAAATTATGAGAAAATGACATGTGGAAAATTCAATGAGGAGATGACCTGTGGCTTTGAGTTACTTATTTATTAGGATAGGATAAATATAATTGATTATGAGAATGTCATCGGTACTAAAATCAAATTCACTATTATGATTGGAATCGTTTATTATGACGTCAATTGTCTCCCAAATCATTCTAAACATTAAAAATTAATATGATATTAAAAAGCAATTAATTTTGCAATTGAATGATAACAATTAATTTTGAAATTGAATGATAATTAAACCCATAATTAAGGAGTTAGAAACGTTTCAAACCAATTAGTTTTTCTTAAAAAATTTAAAATTATGAGAAAATAACATGTGGCGAATTCAATGCAGAGATGACATGTGGCTTTGAGTTACTTATTTATTAGGATAGGATACATACATACATACATACATACATACATACATACATACATACATACACACACACACATACATACATACATATATATATATATATATATATATATATATATATATATATATATATATATATATATATATATATATATATATATATATATATATATATATATATATATATATATATATATATATATAGGGTTAGGTTCAATGGAGAACCAAAATAAAACAAGGAACCAAGGAACCAATCCTACGGCCAGAATGCAAAATATCGACGGCCAGCGATAAGGATGTAAAATTCTTAATTGGATGCGCATGTAGCGGATCATATCAAAAAACCCACTTCGTTTCTTATGTTTTTTTTTAATTTTTAAGCTTATTCTTTTTTCGAAAAGAAAAAACTAATTATACCAAAATTCATAATTTTTCATCCTCTAAAAATAGAGATCCATATTGATATATAAATTTTTTTTTTATTTCAAGTTCGTCCAGATTCACCTTGTGAACCTGAACTGAACTGCATTGTTTTAAATATATTTATTCACATCTAAATGATAAATCTATCCAATTTTTTTCAATAATTCTTTACTAATTACATGTGAATTTTAAGTAAATTATTTAAGAATCTCAGTTAATCCAATTGTATATGATATTAAAACATTGAAATAGTAAAAAACACAAGTGATTTTTCTTGAAATCACGTCTGAATTTAAAAATATTTTTAAATTTACACAAGTTGTTATTAAATGATTAAAAATTATTGAAAAAATGAATTCATTGATCATTTACATATGAAATATCTTCCATACGAATTTAATACAGTTTATATTCACAGTGCGAATTTTAACTGCTTCTTGTTTTATACATGTTAATTCGCATATAAATGGTAATTGTCCCTGACTTTTTCAATATTTTTTATAATCCACATGTGAATTTTAATCAAATTAATTTGTGAATCTAAATTAATTCATTTGTGTATGATCAAAAGGTTAAATATAGTGTGCATCTAGTTTTAGATATATTAATTCACATATAAATGATAATTGTATCCTATTTTTTCAGCAGTTTTGTGTTCATTCGTGTATAAGTTTAAGTAAATTAATTTGTGAATCTTAGTTAATTCAATTGTATATTACACAATGTTGAAATTGTAAAGAGTATAAACGAATTTACTTAAATTCAATATGAAATTTTATTGAGATTCACGTCTGAATCTAAAAGTTTATTTAAATTCACATAAGTTGTTATTAAATGTTCAATGATTGTTGAAAAAAATAATTTCAATGATCATTCACATGTGAATAATCTTCTATAAAACTTGTTATAGTTCAGATTCACACGGGTCGTGTGAGGCTACACGGGTCGTGTGGGTCTGTGCATATTCAGGATGGCTTGCTGTAGGTCTCACACGGGTCGTGTGAGCCTACATGGGTCGTGTCCCGCACCAGGGCTATTTTAAAGTGCTGGTTTTCTTTCATTTGGGTCATTTCCAATTCGACCAAAACCCTCCCAAACCCTAGAAAAGCGATTCTAACCCTTCTAAGTCGAGATTAAGGCTTATTGATCACGAATTGAAGCTAGAGATTAGTTCCTTGAGCTTGAAAGGTAATCCTCTTTGTTTTTTATCTTGTTTTGACGGTTGAATCTTTGGAATTGAGATGGTTCCTTGTGGTTTTGATGAACCACCTGTTACTAGCATGATTTAGAATGAGTTTACTTGGATTAGTGTGTGTAATAAAGTTCTAATTCGAGACTCAAGCTTGTAAAGTGCTTGTATTGTGTTTTTAGGGTTGTATGATTCAAAGTGGTGAAATTGGATGTTATAATTAGGATCGTATTACTATCTTTTGATTATAAACCTCTCTTATAATTCAAATTCTTGATTGTTATCGATATTGAGTATGATTGAGATTGTTGAATATTGAGTTTGACCCGAGAATCGAGATATTGTGATACAGCTAAGGCTGGACAGGAGCACGACACACGCGGTTCAGGAATTTCACAGAGTAACCCGACAACAGGTGAGTAGTTAATTATTAGATGATTATGTCTTATTATGATGTTGTTTACAGAAAAGAAATGAGCTATGATTTGATTTGGTTGAGTATAACCAAATTTTGAGTATATGGAATAAAGAGTTATAGTGTGTATATCACACTTGGAACTGAGATAGTCCATTGAGCTTGGTTAAAATAAGATAATGGATGATACAAACCAAATAACCTTAAATTTCTCATTGAGCTTTCATAGCTCATAAATTGTTTGTTATTGTTGTTTGTGTTAGGTTTTGGTAGTGGCGATCGGGGGAAGCGTGTCTCAGAGGGATAGCTGGACTTGAACTTGGACTTGGACTTAGTTTGTTGTTTTGAAATATGTAATGTGACCCGGTTTTTGAATGATAGTTTTTAAATACTATTGTAAATAGTTTATGACTTATACTATGCTTTTGGTAACAGCTTTGTATTACTTGTTTCTTAAATTGAGTTACACCCTTTCATGTTGTTTTCATAAGAGAAGATTAAGGTGTAATTCATTTTTGGAAAATCGGGCGTTACAAGTTGGTATCAGAGCCATGGTTTAAGTGAATTAAACCTTGAGATGGGTTTATACTTAAACCAATGAGATAGAAAAGTCCCAAAGAGTCCCGAATGGTTATCCTTCGCGGTGTACTAATGAGTTGATTATGTAACCATATTGAGTATTATGGTGACATACAAAATGAATTGATTATACACCATATTGAGTATTATGGTGGTGATTGCTAAATGAGTAAATTTTCTTTTCAGTTAAAATGAGTTCTGGAAAGGAAAAAGAGGGAGGTGATCACCGAGACGAGCATTCGGGATCACAAGATTCTAGACTGGGGCGCCAGTCCGAAGGCGAGAGACCGCCTGAGTTGACATCATCCTTGCAAGAGTTGATTGCTGCGGAGGTAGCAAAAGCAGTTAAAAGCTTATTGCCTACCTTAACGAGACCTCAGACGGAGGTGACGAACAGAGATGATCGAGACCGACCTCCTATTACACCTGTGGTTGGGGAGGGACGGAGAGAGCCGATTATTTTACATACTGAAGTTGGAGGGTCGAGCAAACCAAAAGGTTGTAGTTATGAGACATTCCGCAAATGTAAACCGAATTATTTATTCGGTACTGATGATCCTATTATTGCACAAAATTGGCTGACACATATCGAGAAAGTTTTTCGTACGAGCAAGTGTGCGGAAAAAGATAAAGTTGAGTATGCTACAAATTGTTTACACAAAGATGCCCAGTTCTGGTGGGAGAATATAAACCTTGATATAGAGAGAGGATTAGAATCAGAACCGACATGGGAGGAGTTCAAAATAAAGTTTATGAAAGAATATTGCTCAAATACTGCAATGAAAAGTTTGGAGGAGGATTTTCTGAAATTACAGCAGGGAGCGCGGTCGGTACAGGAGTATACGACAGACTTTAATGAAAAAGCCAGATTTGCTGCTCATCAGGTAGATACTGAAGAGAGGAAGATTGACAGGTATCTGTGGGGACTGAGGACCCAGATACGAGAGTTCTTACAGAGTTCAAGCTTTACAACTTATCAGCAGATTGTCGAGGCAGCCAAATCTCAAGAAAAAGAGCTACGGAGGCAAGATAACGAAAAGAAGGGGGACCAAGGAAGTGGAGGCCAGAAGAGGAAATAGGAAGGAAAACCAGAAGGTAGTTCTCAAAAACAGCCAGTTCCGAGTTATCAACTTCGAGGTGATTCAAGGAAGACTGAGGGCAAATGGTGTGAAAGATGTCGTCGAAAACATGCTGGAAACTGTGATACGAGTACCCCGTCTCTTATGTGTTATCAGTGCAGGAAAACAGGGCATATGGCTCGAGATTGTTTGGAGAAAAATCGTGTGTGTTTCAATTGCGGGGAAAGCGGTCATATTCACCCAGATTGCCCAAAGCCGAGAACCGATTCACGCCGCGAGACTTCGAGGGCGGGACGAGGTGATAATCGAGGCGATAGACGAGATAGGGGCGGTGGGAATGTTAGAACTCGAGCTTTTCAGATGACCGTGGAGGAGGCTAGAGAGCGACCAGATGTGATTACAGGTATCTTTAGCCTAAATTCTCTTCGAGCTCGTATGGTGTTTGATACTGATGCTTCGATCTCTTTTATATCCGTACCTTTTGCGTCTCAAATCAATGTCCCGATATCTAAGATGAGTGAGAGTTTGATCGTTGATGTTGCCGACGGGAGAGATGTTATAGTAAATAGTCATTATATAAATTGTCGGCTTGAAATCAACGAGATTTCTTTCCTTATTGATTTGAAGCAGATGACTACTCGTGCGTTTGATGTAATAGTTGGAATGGATTGGTTAGACGATAATAGAGCAAATATGGATTGTCACGGAAAAACTATTTCTGTGAGAACTCCGAGTGGGTCCCGGACGTTAATACGAGGCGAGCGCCGTTTTCAAAATATTCCGGTAGTATCTTTCGCGAGAGCGCGAAGGTATACCGAAAGAGGTGCCCTTTTATTTATGGCACATGTTACTCCAATTGAATCCAAACATTCTTCTGTGAAAGATGTTGAAGTAGTAAGAGATTTTGCTGATGTTTTTCCTGACGATCTTCCTGGCTTACCGCCAAATCGTCAATTAGAGTTTGTTATCGATTTAGTTCAGGGAGCGAAACCGATAGCTCGAGCACCCTATCAATTGGCACCGTCCGAGATGGAGGAATTAAAGAAACAACTACAAGAACTTTTGGATCGCGGTATTATTCGTCCGAGCTCGTCTCCGTGGGGTGCGCCGATACTGTTTGTTCGAAAGAAGGATGGTTCTATGCGTATGTACATAGACTATCACGAGTTAAATAAGATTACTGTGAAGAATCGTTATCCCCTTCCGAGAATAGACGATTTGCTCGATCAATTGGAGGTAGCGGTGTATTTTTCGAAGATTGATTTAAGATTGGGATATCATCAATTAAGAGTAAGAGAATCTGACGTCCCGAAGACAGCATTTCGTACCCGATACGGTCATTATGAGTTTCTAGTAATGCCGTTTGGTTTGACGAATGCCCCGGCGGTTTTTATGGATTTGATGAATCGAGCATGTCATCCATTCTTAGACAAGTTCGTAATAGTATTTATTGATGATATTTTGATTTATTCCAAGAGCTGGGATGAGCACAAACAACATTTATAGTTGATTTTAAATATTCTTCGTAAAGAAAAGTTGTATGCAAAATTTTCAAAGTGCGAGTTTTGGATGCAAGAGATTCAGTTTCTTTGTCATGTGATAAACAGAGAAGGTGTTAAAGTGGATCCTGCCAAGATAGAAGCAGTGATGAGTTGGGCACCACCCAAAAATCCGACTGAGGTTCGGAGCTTTTTGGGACGAGCTGGCTATTATCGACGATTTATTGAGAAATTTTCGAGTATTGCATTGCCTTTAACAAAGCTGACCAGAAAGACAGAGAAGTTTATCTGGGCTGAAGCACAACAACAAGCTTTTGAAAAACTGAGACGAGCGTTATGCGAAGCTCCGGTGTTAGCTTTGCCTCAAGGTGTAGAAGACTTTGTCCTTTTTACCGATGCTTCACAAATCGGTCTTGGATGTGTATTAATGCAAATAGGGCGAGTAATTGCGTATTCGTCTCGACAGCTGAAGCCTCATGAGCAAGCTTATCCAGTACATGATTTGGAGTTAGCCGCCATTATTTTTGCACTAAAAATTTGGCGACATTACCTTTATGGTGTGAAGTTTCAGATATATTCAGATCATAAGAGTTTAAAGTATTTGTTTGATCAAAAAGAGTTGAATATGAGACAACAAAGATGGATGGATCTTTTGAAAGATTATGAGTGTGAAATACATTACCATCCTGGTAAAGCAAATGTAGTGGCAGATGCGTTAAGTCAAAAAGAACCACCTATTCGAGTCGTTTCAGCTCGAATGGGAGTAGTTAGTAAATTACCAGAAATGATTCAACGTGCCCAGAGAGAAGCCAATGACATGAAGAGTGAGAGAATGGTTGGCTATGTAGATAAACTAGTTGAAAATGCACAGGGAGTGAAGACTTTTCAGGGACGAGTGTGGGTCCCAATACACGGAGACACGAGACAGCTGTTACTTGAAGATGCACATTGTACACGGTATTCAATCCATCCAGGTAGTACAAAGATGTATAGAAGTTTAAAGCCGTTTTACTGGTGGCCGGGAATGAAACATGATGTTGGGAGATATGTGGAGAAGTGTCTGACTTGTTTACAAGTCAAGGCAAATCATCAGAGACCATACGGGTTAGTTCAACCACTACCTGTACCGATGAAAAAGTGGGATGAGATTTCTATGCACTTTATCACTAAATTACCCCGAACTCCACGAGGGTTTGATTCTATATGGGTAATTATTGATAGGTTGACCAAGTCAGCACAGTTTATCCCCATAAGAGAAGATTATCAAGCGTCTAAATTAGCAGAGATTTATGTTAGGGAGGTGATGAGACGACACGGAGTACCTACCTCTATAGTATCCGATCGTGATAGTCGTTTTACTTCTCATTTTTGGCAAATTTTTCAAAAACATTTGGGAACTAAAGCCTTAATGAGTACGGCTTATCATCCGCAGACTGATGGTCAAACCGAGAGAACCATACAGATGTTAGAAGATATGCTTAGAGCTTCGGTGATTGATTTTGGAGGTAGTTGGGACGATCATCTACCTTTAGCCAAATTTACATACAACAATTCATATCATTCTAGTATTCAAATGGCACCCTTTGAAGCGTTATATGGGTCAATGTGTAGAACACCATCATGTTGGTCAGAAGCGGGAGAGAAGCCACTAGCGGGTCCTAAAATTATAACTGAAACTGAAGCGAAGATAAAAAGTATACATGAGCATATGAGAGTTGCTCAACAGCGTCAAAAACAATATGCAGATAAACGAAGGAAACCGTTGGAGTTTCAAGTCGGAGATATGGTAATGTTAAAAGTGTCTCCTTGGAAGGGAATTATTCGTTTTGGTAAACATGGCAAGCTAAGCCCACGGTTTATTGGACCTTTCCGTGTAATTCAACGAGTGGGAGCAGTAGCTTATAAACTTGAACTTCCTGATGAACTACAGGGGATTCACAATGTGTTTCATATCTCGCATCTTCGTAAGACTTTATACGATGAGTCGGCACGTGTTTCTTTGAAGGAAGTTCAGCTAGATCGTAAACTTCAATATCAAGAACAACCGGAGAAGATCCTAGACAAAAAGGTCAAGAAGTTGCGAAATAAAGAGATTGTAATAGTTAAAGTACAATGGCGACATCATAGAGGAACAGATGTCACTTGGGAAGCTGAAGAGGAGATGCGATCAAAGTATCCCTTCTTGTTTTCAAGAGATTCCGAGGACAGAATCTTTTGAAGGGGGTAAGAACTTGTAACACCATATTATTAATTTATATAGATTTTGTGTTAATCTTAGTGTAATTAAGATTAAATAGGTTGTTATATGAGTTAGGATGGTTAAAAACCCAATTGAGTAAAGATTGGACTTGTAAAATGTCAAATCAAAGCTACACGGGTCGTGTATGGCCACACGGGTCGTGTAGAAAGGCTTAAGAACCAAACAGTACCCTCTTTCAGGTCTACACGGGTCGTGTACCTTTACACGGGTCGTGTAGCTCGTGTTCAAAAATTACCGAAGTGTGGTTGGGCCTCACACGGGTCGTGTGAGGCTACACGGGTTGTGTGGGTCTGTGCATATTCAGGATGGCTTGCTGTAGGTCTCACACGGGTCGTGTGAGCCTACACGGGTCGTGTCGCGCACCAGGGCTATTTTAAAGTGCGGGTTTTCTTTCATTTGGGTCATTTCCAATTCGACCAAAACCCTCCCAAACCCTAGAAAAGCGATTCTAACCCTTCTAAGTCGAGATTACGGCTTATTGATCACGAATTGAAGCTAGAGATTAGTTCCTTGAGCTTGAAAGGTAATCCTCTTTGGTTTTTATCTTGTTTTGATGGTTGAATCTTTGGAATTGAGATGGTTCCTTGTGGTTTTGATGAACCACCTGTTACTAGCATGATTTAGAATGAGTTTACTTGGATTAGTGTGTGTAATAAAGTTCTAATTCGAGACTCAAGCTTGTAAAGTGCTTGTATTGTGTTTTTAGGGTTGTATGATTCAAAGTGGTGAAATTGGAAGTTATAATTAGGATAGTATTACTATCTTTTGATTATAAACCTCTCTTATGATTCAAATTCTTGATTGTTATCGATATTGAGTATGATTGAGATTGTTGAATATTGAGTTTAACCCGAAATATTGTGATACAGCTAAGGCTGGACAGGAGCACGACACACGCGATTCAGGAATTTCACAGAGTAACCCGACAACAGGTGAGTAGTTAATTATTAGATGATTATGTCTTATTATGATGTTGTTTACAGAAAAGAAATAAGCTATGTTTTGATTTGGTTGAGTATAACCAAATTTTGAGTATATAGAATAAAGAGTTATAGTGTGTATATCACACTTGGGACTGAGATAGTCCATTGAGCTTGGTTAAAATAAGATAATGGATGATACAAACCAAATAACCTTAAATTTCTCATTAAGCTTTCATAGCTCATAAATTGTTTGTTATTGTTGTTTGTGTTAGGTTTTGGTAGTGGCGATCGGGGGAAGCGTGTCTCAGAGGGATAGCTGGACTTGAACTTGGACTTGGACTTAGTTTGTTGTTTTGAAATATGTAATGTGACCCGGTTTTTGAATGATAGTTTTTAAATACTATTGTAAATAGTTTATGACTTAAACTATGCTTTTGGTAAGAGCTTTGTATTATTTGTTTCTTAAATTGAGTTACACCCTTTCATGTTGTTCTCATAAGAGAAGATTAAGGTGTAATTCATTTTTGGGAAACCGGGCGTTACAAGAATGTTCCTGAAATTTTGAACAAGGGTTTAACAAAAGGAAAATGACAATCGAGCTCTTCAAAACATTGCCTTTTAAAAGAAAAGTAAACTAAAGTTTTACTTATTTACAAAATTGTCACCGTGCCCTAAATAAAAAACTGAATTAATTACAACCACTCATTTTTTAGATTAGTGTTCTAGATTCAATTTCATAGTCCTTACCAGAATTGGAGTCCTCACCCGATCCGATATATATATATATATATATATATATATATATATATATATATATATATATATAGACTAAATATCAAATGGGAACCAATATTTTCCTAGGAACCTGTAACGCCAAGACACTCTTTTTATGTAAATATAATAAAAAGGGTAAAATGGTCATTTTACCTTGGAAGGGTAAATTGGTCTTTTGGACAGAAAAGTAATTAGTTTGAAATAATATTTTGAGTTTTGGACTTAAAATGTTATAAAAACGGATTTTTGGTCGTTGTACCATAAAAGGGTATTTTGGTCATTTGACCATGTGAAGGACCAAATATGTGAAAATATTGCTCCTTGTGGCAAAAGTATAAAGAATAGAAGTTTTATTGTAATAAAACTTGATAGTTGTGGCAAAAGTTCAAGAAAATGAATTTAGGGACCAAATTTGAAAAATTTGGAAAATAAAATGTTGAAACCTCTCCCATTTGTGCAGAATTTTGGAGACTTACGGGAGAAGGTTTTGTGGCTGGATTTTGCAGAAATTGGAAGAGTTCTTGAAGGCTTGAAGCATGGAATTGGAATCATGGCTTGGAATTGGTGATTCCTAAGCTAATTAAGGTTAGTAATTCAAGTTTTTGACTAGTTTGTTCTTGATGGGTTTTTGGGTCCAAACTGAAATTCGAAATTTCAGTGAATTTCATGATGTTTATTCATGAATTCTGAGTTCTAATATGATCATTAGATAGGCATATAACAAGTGAAACCATAGAAATTGATCAAGTTGAAGTTTTGGGGTTTTTGGAACTAAGAACCCTAATTCTTCATTTTGATTGATTGAATTGGTTTCAATGGTTAAAAACCTTGTTTTTATGGAGGGTTTTGACCTGGAAATGAACCCCAAGTGATTAAGAACAACAATAAGAACTTAATATGCAAAAACAGGGTGCTACAGTGAAAATCGGGACTGAATCTGGACTGCCCAGCAAGAGCACGGGTCGTGCTCTTTTTGCACGAGTCGTGCTCCTCATTTTATGAAGATTTCATGCCCTACAGACCTTGCACGAGTCGTGCTTCCCTAGGCTAAGAAAGAGCACGAGTCGTGCTTGCTGGCAGGGGGTCCAAAAACGCTAAATTTTGCTAGGCTTGTCCGATTTACCTCAAACTTGAACCATAAGTCCATGATGGTATGAAAAGTCCTAGAAAAATACTAAATTGAGTTTTCGACTCATCGGGGGCACTGTAGATCGATACGAATGCCTCGGGAATGAGTATAACTCATGAAAAGATGGTAAATGGAAAGTTTATCATCTAGGGATGGGTTATAGTTGCAATGTATTGAACTCTATTGTATTAGAGTTAATTGGAATGATTATTAACCTATTATCATTTGATATATAAATGAATAAATAGGTATGGGATAAAATGGTTGTGGTGCACGCAAAGACAAGAAACAATCGAAATTGAAACACAGCTAGTATCCAGGTGAGTAATCTCACTTATATCACATATGATATGTGTTGATTGGACTGTTATAGGTTGAAACAGGTTTGGGGGACGAAAATGATAATCTAAAGTTATGATGAAAAGGCAATACCGGATAAGCCGTGAGTCAATGAAATGACAAGAACGGAGCCGTGATCCACAAATGATTATGAAATGAAATGTCATTAAATGGTGCGGCCACTTGTGGCTATGATTTCTGGATTTTATATCCAATGGGTGCGGCCTTCGGGCTATGACTCCGGTGCGGCCTTCGGGCTATGTCTCCGATGCGGCCTTCGGGCTATGACTCCGGTGCGGCCTTCGGGCTATGTCTCCGATGCGGCCTTCGGGCTATGTCTCCGGTGCGGCCTTCGGGCTATGTCTCCGATGCGGCCTTCGGGCTATGTCTCCGATGCGGCCTTCGGGCTATGATTTGGTGCGACCTTTTGGCTATGATTTTGTTACAGGTACATGGTGCGGCCTTATGGCTATGATATCGGGTTATTTAACCCAGCTGGTGCGGCCTTCGGGCTATGATTTGTATATTGATAATGTTTTGGTGCAGCTTATATAGCTATGACACAGGGTGCGGCTTATTTAGCCATGATATATGATGCAGTCCATTGTGACCAAGAAATATGGGACAGAAATCGTTAGACATGATTATAGATGCAAATAACTAACGTGGCTTGTTAATTACAGGTCACTATGATTCAGCCTGTAGGGCTACAGAATAGGATGTGAAATCCTAGAGTATATGTGGTCAGCCAGTGAGTCTAGGAGTTTGGATTCGATATCCAGACAGTTATATGATTGTATTTTGATACATGTTATTTGCAGATTTGATTACTCACTGAGCTTTGTAGCTCATACCGTTTGTTAATGTCCCTGCAGGTTAGCATGATACTGATAGGGGACAAGATAGAGTCCGTGACTTCGGAGTGGGACTCATAGATGCTGTAGTAGCAGCCCGGCTTTAAAGGAGAATTGGTATTTTATACTCTCCTTGATACACTTGTACCCGTTTTTATTAAAATATACCCCGCTTGTTATGGTTTTATGTAACGAAACCTTTGTTTAAAATGAAAAATTTTCAGGGGTGTTTTTGTTTTAAAAGCCGGGTGTTACAGAACCGTAGGAACTTTTTTACTGAAATTTGTTTTTCAAAAAAAATGACATAATACACCTAATCGCTTATATTTAAGACATTTTGTAAAAAAAAAATTGAAAAAATAATATATATACACGAAATGTGCACATATGCACGAAACGTGATCATATACACATTTGCGAAAAAAATGCATATATGCACATTTCGTGTATACATATTATTTTTCAAATTTTTTTTGACAAAAAGTCTTAAATATAAGCGACTAGATGTATTATGTCATTTTTTTTGAAAAAAAAAATTCAGTCAAAAAGTTCCTACGGTTCCTAGGAAAATATTGGTTCTTCCTTGAAACGGACTCTATATATATATATATATATATATATATATATATATATATATATATATATATATATATATATATATATATATATATATATATATATATATATATATATATATATATATATATATATATATATATATATATATATATATATATATATATATATATATATATATATATATATATATATATATATATATATATATATATATATATATATATATATATATATATATATATATATATATTGTTGGGAGTTGAAATATGAAATTAGATGAACTAATATAGATATGCAATCAATAGCACAATCAATCACACGATTAGAATGCAACAAAGCTAATTAAACAGAGTAATATGAATAACATGTGCCGAATGATTTGATTAGAACTTGGTTTTACAATGGGGTTTTCTATCTTGGAGATATACAATTTCTCGTAAGTTAATATCGTAATCTCACGCTTGACACGGTATGGTATCACTGATATTTATACTGAATCAGTGATACCAATAGTACATATTTTACAGAGAATATCCTATCAGTGTACTAGCCAATAGGATAGAAGATTCATGCAACACGTATTGTACTATACGCGTGCACACAAAAGACAAGATGACAGACTGTAAGGTCTTCGGATCCTCTATGCATTGCACTTCGGAGTCTTTAGACTTCGGTGTCTTCTTTTGTTTATTCACTTCGGGGTTTTCTTCATGGGTTGGACTTCGGATATGTCAACACTTCATCACAAAATTTCTCAACAATCTTCCCCTTTGTGTGAAGTGTATCCGAAGTCTATACTTGAAAGTTTCTTTTGTAAGCTCGCTTCAGAGTCTTTCTCATAGCAAGATACCAGTTCATATGGTCTATGAACTTCTTCTTCTTCTCAGTTGAATTTGCATGGCAGGCGTTCACGTGAGAAATCATTCCTGAGATGAAGGAGGAGGGATGGAGGCCTATGTAGTCAATTTCAAAGAACTTGATTGTGACTTCGGTTTCATTTCGAAGTCCTTTGAAAACTACGCCATAAGGTTCGTCTAAGATCTCTCCATTTTTGAATCTAGCAATGTTCCGAACTACAACAGGAGGAGTATTCAAGGGTTGTCTGTAGTAGGAACATAGCTCCAGGTCATGCTTTGCAAATCGGAGAAGATAATTGTTGAGGAAGCCCAAAAGGTGATTTTTGATAGCAATGGTAGACATTTCAGCATGAGCAGGACCCCCGGTTCGCAGAAGATCAAGAATCTGGATGAAGTCCATAGGATTCATGATGGGGAAGTCTGCTATTGAAAACCTGGATTCAACTTCGTCTGCCCCCCTAAGCACAAGAAATTCATAATTTCTGAAGCCTAAGTATTTTTCAGCTTCTTTTATTGAAATGATTTTCTTGATCTTGTTTAGGCTCCAAACATAGCTTTGACATTGAATGTATTTGGCATGAAAGTTTATTTTATTCGTCCAAAAACTTGCTTTCTGATCCTCTGGCACCGAAGTGACGAATTGAAGGAAAGCAAAAGTCTTCGGATTGAATGGAATGTCAAGCTGGATGTCTTCGGAGTCAACAATTGCAAAACTCCGAAGAGGAAGTCTATTAAGTACATTTGGATTTTGAAATCAAAACAGCTTGATTGTCTCAACTGTCCACTCACCATTATTTCGAGCAAATTCATTTATTTTGATCATTAAATCGTAGTCTGCTTTTCTGGCCTTGTATATCTCTTCCATGTGTGGAGCAATGATGTTCTATAGTGATCGGTCTGTTGAACTTCCAGCACCAGCCGATCCACTAGCACCCATGCTAGTGGTTGTGATAGTTGAGGTTGTAGGACCTGCAGTGGCTGCAGGGATCTGTCTAGGCACGCCCTGTGGCCTAGACAATCTGTCGGAGAAATTTATCAGAGGCTGAAGTGCAACTCTCAATTTTGTAATCAAATCTTGTGTGAGAGCTGCATTTGTTCGTTTCAGTTCCTCTGTAAATTTGGTGACATCCGAAGTGGTTTGGGCGGCAGTGAGCTCTTCAATTTTTGCTCTGGCCTCATCAAGCTGTTTTTCAAGCTTGGTACTTTGTTGGATTTCACTCCGAAGTCCTTGCAAGGTTTTCATGACTTCGGAGTTTGTTTTATCGGTTTTCTCAATGAAAGCATCAACCTTCTTGTTGATGGAGGTGACAGCGGATTCCAGCTTCTTTTCGAAGGAAGATTGGATCTTATTTTGTTCATCCAAGAGCTTCTTCTCAAGACTATCTACAGACTCCTTTATTCCTTTGGATAGAGTGAACTCCAAGGACTCTATCTCTTCATAGATATCACCAATGGTCGGCTTTGTGGGGTCAAATCCTGTTTGAGCTTGAATAAGCATGTCAAGCTTGGAGTTGAGGACTTTGTACTGTTTCATTAGTACAAAGCCTTCATCTGGCAGATCTTCTTCTGATGCTCCTTCAACACTCAAGGGAGCCATGTGAAAAGCTTCGAAGAGTGCTGCCGAAGTGGGGTTTTGTCTTGGTGGTGATATGGGTAAATCAAACTCTGGTAAAGAGAAGTCGATACCAGTGACAGGTATTTCGGAGGATGGGGGAGCGGTTGTTGGTGGTGGTGAAAGAGGAATTGTATGTGGAGGTGTTTCAGGTCTGGTTGATTTTGGTGGTGAAGGAGGGACAGTTGTTTGTGGTGGTGTAGGTGGTTTAGTTGTTTTTGGTGGTGAAGGAGGGACAATTGTATGTGGTGGTGATGTAGGAGAAGGAGGTTGATCAGCAAGCATTTCTTCTTCTTGTTCTTCTTCATGGACCGTGGATGGAGTCCTTTCTGAGTCCGAAGACTCATCCACAACCATGATCTTTCTTTGCCTCTTAGGCTGTTTCCTCTTCGGTGTGGTTTTAACCGAAGTTTTTCTTTTCTTCTCTTCCTTTTTAGGACCACTGGGTCCACCAGCCATTTTCCTCTTCCCTTTTCCTTTAGGGATTTCTTTCACAGATGTCTCCTTGCTTAGATCACGAGTGGGATAAGGAATCACCAAGGTGTTGCGGTAAGAGCTTACTTCAATACATTCCATGGGAACCTTGGAGAGCATGGCTATAGGTATTTGTGCACAGTAGACAGCTGGTTCATTATCCAAAGGCGATATAGTGATTGGAGTGTACCTCATTTCGGGGAGAGAGACGTCTGCCACATATCCAGTCTTTTGATAATGGGCATGAACAACAATTGCGCAGAACCTCGCATTTAAAATTTCAGTCCCTTTCAGACTATGATTGATGTGTGAACAGAAGTCAGCCCACAGAATAGAGGCGTAATCGACTTTGACATCATAGTAGATTCCGAAGAGCATGCTCTGAAACGCCACACTTGCAGAATCTAATCCTGAAGTTCTTCTAGACAGACATCTGAGGAAGATGCTAAAGAAGTATCTCCACAGATCGGGCAATTGGTTCTTCTTAAATAAGCTGATCTTCTCGAGTTGGGGAAAGTACCCCATTTCATTGAACATATCGACGAGTTGCTCAGCAGAAGGAGTCACAATCTCCTTAGGATCGTAGATGGGAAGATGAAGAGCCTCAGCAAATTTCTCCTTGGTCAGTTGCACTTTCTTAGTTTTTCCCTTTACATCTATGGTTTCGAAGAATACGGCTTTTACATGATTGTTCGTATCGAACAGGGCATTCGAGGTGTAATGTGCCCTGTGAACAAGTGTTGCTGGAATCGATGGTGTGCAGGTTAGGGCATAGCCAAGAATCGATCTCTTCAAGCATTCAACAAGAGCATCGATGGGCTTAGGGTAGAGTTGAAGGTTGGTGCGTAGTACTAGATTTGCTGACTGGCTTTTGAGAACAGGTACTGAAATAGCTTCAGTGGTTTGAGAAGATCCTTCAGCGGCCATTGTTGGAGGTTTGATGAAGAAGATGAAGTATGTTGTGTTTGCAGAGAGAATTAGAATGTAAGGTTTGCGTAAAGAGTGCGATGGAAGAGATGGAAAGTTTATATAGTATTTGTGGTCCCAAGGCCATTTAATGCACGTTTAAGATGGTCCAGTAGTAGGTGGACACCTCATCACCTGCTCGTCCCACTTTCTCTGCAAAAGGAGAAATATACGGCTGTCAGTTACAATGATTCAAAATTTGAACCGTTAACTTTTTGAGACGTCATTATGAATAATGTTTTCATTTAATTTTTATTGACAGCTGTATGTAAACAGTTAAAACTCAGGGAATGTTTGTCTCTGTTATTTATCATAAATATGAAAATCATTTGAACATTTAATTGACTTCGTAGTTATGAAAAATTATGACCGTTGAGATTGCGCTTCGGAGCATAAAGTTCCTCACTTCGGTGTTTTTGTTATGGACTCCGAAGAGAGTTCTGTTACTTCGGTGATTAACAAACGATTGAAAAGTGATCACCAGTGTAACAAAGTCCATATGTTTTTCTCTTTGTTTTTCTATAAGTTTTTTATTTTCCTTTTGACTGATGCAATATTTCGTCTAACTTTAGCTTTCATGAATATTATGAAAAGATGTTTTAACGAATTAAAGTTCAGAGTCGTTCGAATCATGTTGGAAGTCCATTTTTCAATTGGAAGTTTGTTTGATTCAATATCGATCATGAATTTTTAAGTCTAATCACCCCATCACTTACTTGATTTCACATTAGGAAACATGTTTTGTGTTGTGCTTATTTGCTTCAAAAATTTCAAATATAATAAAGATAACATCCTTTGTATTTGAAATTTAAAGAAATTTTCATTCATGAATTGAACATCAGAAGTGTTTCAGAAGATTTGATTGGATTGTTTTGAAGATTCATTTGAAAAATTTATTCCATTTCATCAGTTGAAGTGTTTGGATACTAAGCTCAGATGACAAGCCTTTGAGCTTCGTACACCACTCCTACTTTATCATTTAAGACAGACTACTTGAAATGTTCATATTCTTCTAAAAGGTACTCGACTATGTTATAGGAGCTCCTTGTACTGTTATTTAAAACAGAAGAATAAGCTTTTGAATGCTGATTTTCCTTTTGCATTCCCTTGGTTATCTTTTGATTTTTGTTTGTCTTTGTTTCTTTTGACAAGTGTTTTATATTTTTCTTTCTTGTTTTCTTTTACGAATTTCCTTATACGAAGACATAGAGCATCACCATTTGGTTTCTTTCTTTGATGCTTTTAGTTTTTGTTTTAAACAATCCCTGTGAGTGAAAATCTTCATATAGTTCAATTTTGTATCATTTAATGAAAAGAGATTTAAATTTACTTATCAAACGATGTTGGTTCTATTTTTGATGAAAACTTCGGAGCACTTTGAATTATCCTTTTGTAGTTTTGAGGCTACATGATTAATTTGAAGTTAAAGCGAGTCAAGTTTCGAGGGGTGGTTGGAAATAGACATTATGTTGAGGTTATTGAAATCAAACAGGGCTTCAAAGTGTAAAATAGCCTTGACCTCATTTCGAAGTCTGTTTTCTTACCAATGTTTCAAGTCGATTCCCAAATACCTTTTAGTGCAATAAGGTATGATTTTCAGAATCTAAAATCAAAGTTTTGTCCTTTACTTGGTTAATTCATGAGAGTAAAGTTAAATTTTGTCATTTACATCAGAGTTTTCTTTTCGTTTGATATAAGTTTTTCTTGTTTTTGAATTTTCTTAGTCTTAAAACAACTCTTTACTTTTATGAAGTTAACATTTGTTCAAGTGGTTTTCAATTTTGAAGGATTTATTTTGAAGAAGAGTTTGTTCCGCAGACCTCCGAAGTGATATTTTACTTCGGAGTACTGCGGGGAAGTGGCAAGTGTTTTTGCTTGTTTTTCTCCGATGACCTCCGAAGCCAGAATTGACTTCGGGGATCTACGGAGTCTATTCCTTTTGTAAAATTTCAAGATAGCAAGTTCTCCGATGAGCTTCGAAGATAAGATTGACTTCGGGGGACTGCGGAGTTTATTTTTATGAAATTTTAGAACAGAGTAAGAGTGAACAAATCTGAGAATTATTGAAGAGTTGATCCATCTATCATTCCAAGTCCTCGAACGATTCTTGTGAATGCTTCTTCATTTAGAGCCTTTGTGAAGATATCTGCCAATTGTTCTGTAGTGTGAACAAAGTGCACCTCAATATTCCCCTCCTCAACATGACTTTTGATGAAGTGATAGCGAAGAGCTATATGCTTCGTCTTGGAATGTTGAACTGGATTGTGGCATATACGAATTGCACTTTGAGAGTCACAGAATAGAGGAATTTTTCTCATATTGATGGCATAGTCTTTCAATTGACTTTGAATCCAAATGATCTGAGAAGTGCATGCAGCAGCTGCTACATATTCAGCCTCTGCGGTGGAGATAGAGACACAAGTTTGTTTCTTGGATTGCCAGCTGATAAGTTTTCCATCTAAGAATTGACAACCCCCCGAAGTACTCTTGCGATCAATAGAGTATCCACCAAGATCAGAGTCTGAGTATGCTTGAATGTAGAAACCAGAGTTTGCTGGATACCATAGACCATAAGCAGTAGTTCCATGAAGATATCGGAATATTGTCTTAACAGCAGCCAAGTGAGGTTCCCTTGGATCAGCCTGATATCTTGCACAATTGCAGACTGCAAACATGATGTCAGGACGACTGGCTGTAAGATAGAGCAATGATCCAATCATGCTTCGGTATTGCTGTATGTCGGTCTTTGGTTTGTCCAATGATGGATTTAACCTTGTACCTGCAGGCAAAGGAACTTTTGCTTTGGAGCAGTTAGTCATTCCGAAGCGTTCAAGCAGACTCTTCGTATATTTTTGTTGATTGATGAATATCCCCTCCTTAGATTGTTTGATTTGTAAACCAAGAAAGAAGTTTATTTTTCCCATCATACTCATTTGAAATTTGCTTTTCATCAGTTTTTCAAAGTCTTTTGACAAATTGGGGTCAGTAGATCCAAAGATTATGTCATCCACATAAATTTGGACTAACATCAAGTGAGATCCAACTTTCTTTCTAAAAAGTGTTGGATCTACTGATCCCTGTTTGAAGTTTGATTCTTTTAAAAATTTGGTCAAGGTTTCATACCAAGCTCTTGGAGCTTGTTTTAAACCATAGACTGCTTTGTCTAGCACATAACAATAATTCGGATGAGTTTTACTTTCAAAACCAGGTGGTTGTTCAACAAAAACGGTTTCCTCGAGATCACCATTCAGAAAAGCACATTTAACGTCCATTTGATAGACATCAAAATTTTTGTGTGCAGCATAAGCTAAAAATATCCGAACTGATTCGAGTCTGGCAACAGGAGCGAAAGTTTCTTCATAATCAATCCCCTCCTGTTGACAGTAACCCTTGACAACCAACCTAGCTTTGTTCCGAACTACGCTGCCTTCGGTGTCTAGCTTGTTACGATACACCCATTTGAGACCGACAATTGAGGCATTTGCAGGTTTTGGAATTAGCCTCCAGACTTTGTTTCTTTCAAATTCTTCTAATTCCAATTGCATTGCTTCAATCCAGTCTGAGTGATCAAATGCATCTTTGACGTTCTTAGGTTCTACCTTAGAGATAAAGACATTGAACATGCACAACGCTGAATTTTTGTTGAGATCTAATTGCTTTTGGTGAAGTTGTGCACGAGTCAGTACTTTATCTCGAACATCACCAATGACAAGTGATGGAGGATGATTTTTCGTCCATTTGTCCAAAGGAGGATAGTTTGGATCAAAATCAGGAGGTCCTTCAGCATCGATGTCCTCAATATCTGAGGGATATCCCGAAGTGGAGGGAAAATCATCCATTAGCAAGTGATTATTTGAATTTGTGTTGGTTTGTAGTGTGTGTAATTGGGAGGTTGAGTTTGATATGTGCTCCCCCTGGACATTTGTTGGAGTTGAAGAAGTTGTAGCTTTATCCGAAGCGATTGTTGTGGCTGAATTCGGAGTCGCAATTTCTGGCTCCCCCTGGATTGTTGGATACATGGATATGATATTTGAAATTGACTGGGGAGTAGAGACAAGAGTGTTGGAACCTCTTGGACTGTTGGTTGTTACATCATTAGTCCTTAAATTTCCAGCACATCGGTTTGATGGCTCCCCCTCAACACTTACATTTTCCAAACTTTGATTAGATGACTCTTCCTCAATAGAAGATGGTCTTTGTATGCTGCTTGTAGAAGAGTCATTGGGTCCGTCTGTGAGCTTGGAGAGTTCAGATTCATGGTTGTCTGGTGCTCTGACTTCGGAGTCCACAGCTCTTTCAGGTTGGTCAAATAAAAGTGAGAAGTCTGTGTCGAATGTTGTGATTTGAGCAGCTTCTACAGCAGGGTTTGGAAAGATTGAAGACATAGGAAATGGATGCAGAGACTTCTTGATGTAGTAGTCATCAAACCTTAGATTAAAGGTTTCTTCGATTTTGCGAGTTTTCTTGTTCATGACTCTGTAGGCTTTTGAGTCTTGAGAGTAACCAAGAAAGATGCCTTCTTCTGATTTGTTATCGAACTTGGTTAAGTGATCCTTCATGTTCAAGATAAAACACCGACAACCAAAGATGTGAAGGAATTTGACATTTGGCTTTCTTCGGTTGAGTACTTCGTAAGGTGTAATATGGAATCTTTTGTGAATATAGGATCTGTTTTGAGTAAAGCATGCAGTAGAAATTGCTTCGGCCCAGAAGTACATGGGCAAATTTGCAAAGTTGAGCATTGTTCTTGCGGCTTCACACAGGGAGCGATTTCTTCTTTCTACAACACCGTTTTGTTGAGGAGTGTAAGGTGCTGAGAAGTTGTGGTTAATCCCCTTTGTTTTCAAGAATCCATCAAGAGTCTGATTTTTGAACTCCGAACCATTGTCACTGTGCACAGTTCGGACTTTCTTGTTAAGCATCAATTCCATTTTCTTTAGAAAGTTGATGATTTCTTCAGCTGCATCAGACTTGTTCCGGAGGAATATCACCCAAGTAAACCTTGAATAGTCATCAACAATAACCAGAATGTACTTCTTCTTTCCTATTGATTCTATTGCAGATGGTCCACACAAATCTATGTATAGAATGGAAAGCGGTTCGGTGATTTTGGGGTTGATCACTGTAGGATGTCTTTGTTTTGTCTGCTTGCCATGTTCACATGCAGAGCAAAGAGAATCATTGTCAAATTTGAGAGCTGGCATCCCTCGAACCAGATCCATGGCCACCAACTTGTTCAGATCTTTGAAGTTCAGATGGGCAAGTCTTCGGTGCCATAACCAGCTGACATCGGAGTTGGATTTGGAGAGAAGACATAGAGATTGCCCACCTGTTACTGGCTTCAGATTTAAGGGAAACATGGATCCCTTCCTTTCTGATTTCAGTAAGACTTCGTTTGTTGCTTCTTTGGTGATTATACTCCCTTCGTTGTTGAAAGTTACAGTGTTTCCCGTTCCAACCACCAATTGAGATATACTCACAAGATTATGTTTTAGTCCTTCAACAAATGCCACTCGGTTGATAGTGAATTAGCCATTTGTTATTTTTCCATATCCCCGAATTGGACATGTTTCATTATTACCACAGCGTACGTTTCCAGCATCATCCAAATTCCTGTAATCTCTGAGATATTCCTTTCTCCCTGTCATATGTCTTGAGCAGCCACTGTCCATGTACCATTTTGAGTCATACCGCTCATCAGACATAACCTGCAATCAATCAAGAAGGAGTTGGTACCCAATTAATCTTGGGTCCTCAGGGTAAGCAAAGGATTATTGAATCCATTTTTCTACGGCCTCTTCAGAAATTTCATTTGCATTTAAATTAATCAAATTCTCCGAAGCCTCATGTGATGAGCATGATTCCGAAGTGTTTGAGCAGGATTCCAAAGAGTTTGTAGTTAAAAATGATGAGTCCGAAGTGACTGACAAAATGACAGACTTCGGAACCCATTTTTGAATGGAATATTTTGATTTAGAGGAATTTGAAGATTTTGAAGTTTTTGTTTTTGCAGTTAAGTTTTCTTTCAAGTCATTTCTTTTCCAATTTTGTTTTGGTTTTTCCGTTTTTGACTTTGTTGAAATTGAGCTGCACAACGTAGAGGTACAAAGATACTCTTCGTATGCCAATTTGAAGTCATTTAATGAGAGATCCTTATCCTTAAAAATTTCCAAATTGTTGTCCAGCCATTTGTGGAATGTATCTATCAGATTGTTTCCCTTTGAAAATGTTTTCTTCGTCGGTTTTTGAAATTTAGGATTTGGAAAGTTAGGTTTCGTTGGTGTAAAAGATGGTTTTTCATTTCGACTTTTAACTTCTGAGATTTTTGAGCAAACAGGTTTGTACCGGAAGTGGAAGCAATTGCTTCATTTTGTTTCAAATCTCTAAAAGAAGTTTTTCTTTTCACAAGATTTAGGGTTTGCTTGGTTTTCGAATTTTCAACAGTTGGTTTTTGAGTTGGTTTTGAAATCACCACTGCTGATTTTGGTTTTTGTAGAACTTGTGGTCTTTTCAAAATTTGGGGTTTTTGTGTCAAAGTTTTGAAATATGAAACTTCTGATTTTGAAATTTCATTTTCAGGATTAAGTGAAAAAGAAACACTTTCACAAGACTCCATTAATTCCAATACATCCATCTTCGGAACTGTGGGTTTTTCCACAACTTGAATTTGTTTGTAGTTTCGATTAATGTAAATGTGATCGTCATTTTTGAGGTTTAGCAAGTGTGACAAATTTTCGGGCACTTTCTCCTTTTCAAAACAAAGACGATTATATACGTTGTGGCCGTATAGTTCTTGTTTCCTTATATTTACTTTTACTTCCATTTTCTCATTTATTTCATTTTCAACCATTTTGGATGATGAGAAAAATCCTTCATTTGTAACTGTGGAGTTATCATTTTCAAGAAGTTTTTGCAATTCATTATCAATTAAGGATAATCCACCGGGTTTTACGAAGATTGAGTTTTTGAAGTAAGAAACCTTAGGATAGATACATGCCAAATGGACTAGCCTTTTTGAATTATCCTTGAGATATTGATCGTAAGAGACAGATTCATCTGTGATTTGAAGTTTAAAATTTGAAGTTTCTTTGGTTTCAAGAGTTTTTGATTCACAATTCATTTTTGTTTTTCCTTTGTCCACCGAAGACTTTTGTGAGATGTCTTCGGAGGTCGATTCGGATATGGAGGATGATTTTAACAAAATCAAAGAGGAACAATCAATCTCCTCCATGTCCGAATCGCTTTCAGAATCCTTTTCAGACAAGTTATTGGCAATTTCTTTTTCTTTTGTTTCAATTTGAGGTACAGCCTTATTCAGGATTGGAATTTCTTGAGGCAAAATTTTCAACAATTTATCAGCAGTTAGATGTTTTTCCACAGATATCAGGCCATGTTTATATGATGGATTAGTAACTTCGGAGCCTGATACTATAGATTCGCATTCATAAGATATACTATCGACTTCTTTTAATTTAAACTCAATAAAAGGCAATAGTTGTCTATGTTGGATATTACAAACATCGGCTGAATGATGAATTCTCGTAATATGCGCATATAATCGTTTGGCTGTTTCACAAAATATGTTTCTCTGTCTTAAGATTACATCATGATTGTTTAAAATTTTTTCTCTATTCTCTTCTAACAAGGAGATTCTAAGATTAGATTTCTCTAATGCTAGCTTCAGGTTCTCTACTCTCCCCCTTAAGCTTAGAAGCTCCTGTTCACTGAGTATTTCCCTATTTTTGGCATCAATGAGTAATTTATGCATGACAGAACAATCACGAGTTATTTCATTTATAATGGGAGCAGATTGAGAAGTAGGAATTTTAAAAGATGAAAGAAGTTTTGATACCTGTTCTGGGATTGTCAACCGGTTGTCATTAGCCATGAAGCACACTTCCTCATCATCATCAGAGGAATCTTCATCCCAAGTCTTCGGAGTATCAGCAGCAGTTATTTCCAGTCCCTCCGAAGTCACAAACCCAAGACCCGCAGTTGCTTCAATCTGCATCCACTTCTCTTCATTCAACTTCTCCGAAGTGTCTTGTAGAAAGCTCTTATCAACATCATAGGCCATGAAAGCACTATGAGATGGCTTTCTCACTTCGTCATCATCTGAATCAGAAGACCAAACTTGATATGATCCTTGACGATCATCAGCAGCCATTAAGGCTAGGTCTTTGGTCCTCACTATAACTTCCTCCATTTTTCTTCCGTAATAGGCTTCGTCCTTTATCTGTGGTTTCTTTTCGTTTTGCTTCCGAAGCATGCAGTCCTTTGCAAAATGATTCTTGCCATGACAATAATTGCAATCATAACCAGAATCACCTGAGATTTTCTTCTCTTTGGACTTCTCTTTAGATAACTCCGAAGCCGGTTTTTCAGATGGCTTCGGGGTTGACAGTTTCAAGTTATCCTCCTTCGGAGTGTATATTTCAGGTTTGGGCTTGGAGTTGAAGTTTGATTTGTTAAAGTTTTTCACAAATGGCTTTCCAGAATTGTTTTTGATGAATGGTTTCTTGAATCTTCGATTGTTGGCGGCATAGAGAGCAACAGTGTCTCCATTATCATCTACCATGTAGGCAGCAATGTCTTCATCACTTGATTCTTCCTCTTCTTTTGATACGAGAGCTAGTGGTCCAGAACTAGCCATTTCACTTCTTCGACCTACCACATCGGGTTCATGTGATTTTAATAGATTGTATAGGGCAG